>JASPKZ010009727.1:0-105786 GCA_030220185.1 Diploptera punctata | reverse complement strand
TTTCAGAAGTATTTGAAAACTGTTTGCCTTACACGCACCCTATTCTTTGTTTTGAATATAGGCCTACCTATACTTACTTACTTACTCACTGGCACTATCGACCCGAAGGTTCATGGCAGCGCGGACATAAGCTCTCCATACATCCCTATCCTGAGCTAATGCTTTCCAATCATTCCCTGTATAATCTACTTCCCTCAAATCATAGTTAATGTTGTTCTCCCACCTCATTCTTGGTCTACCAACTGGGCGTTTTCCCTCTGGCTTTCCTACAAGAAGCTTCCATGCACGTCTTTCATTCCCCATACGTGCAACATGTGCTGCCCATCGCAGTCTACGAGACTTAACTGTTTTTATTATATCTGGCTTCCTATAAAGACCATGTAGTTCATTGTTATGTAGTCTTCTCCATTCACCTGTCTGTTCATCTCTCTTTGGTCCAAAAATTTTCCTAAGAACTTTATTCTCAAATACTCGTAATCTCCTTTCCTCCCTTAAAGTAAGAATCCATGTTTGGCACCCATATAATATAACTGGTAGAATAATAGCTGTGTTTGAACCTTTGGCATGGGTTCCCTGAAGTAGTCCCCGCCCGGAGAACCGAATGGGGGACTATTTGACCTCCGGAAATTTTACACAGATGAACCCATGTCCACATTTCTTGACTGTTGTATTTTTACGGTGAAAGATCGTCACTCTTTCGCCCAAGGTACTCTTTTCGTCTGGCTTATCACCTTCTACCAGTCCGGCATGGGTAAACCTATCGCGGCAGCAATGCTACCGCCGGTATAGCTCTCAGGATCATTAAGCACGCAAGCCACTCCACCATGAGAAGGTAAAGATACCATGTAGGGATAGGCCTACCTATACATTTCATTTAGGAAGCTTATCTTACTTTATTTTATATTATTTGTATCCCATGTTTTGTTAGAGTTAGCTAATATTAGACCCATTAGCATTGTGTAGTTCATATTTTAATAACATTTAAAATATTAAAAAGTGTGTAATTTTTGTTTTATTTTATTATTAGCTGGTTGAGTGAAAGAGAAGGACTTACGGTGTTAACTTTGCCAGCTTAAATAAAACATTATTATTTTTTTCCCATCTCATTCTTGGCTTACCTAATGGGCGCTTTCTCTTTGGCTTTCCTATAATACAATTCTATGTTCCTCTTTCATTCATCATTCGTTCCAAATGTCCTGTCCATCGCCTCGGTCTACAAGAATTAACAGTTCTTTTTATAGTCTATATGTTTTTTCATAAAGATCATGTAGCTCACAGTTATGCAATTCTTAATTTACCTGTCTATTCGCCTCTCCATGGTCTAAAAATTCCGTAAGCATCACATTCTCAAATACTCGTTATCATTTTTCTTCTATTAAAAAAAGTAGTATGTTTTGTATCCATATTTGATAGAATACGAAGAAAAATAAAATAAAACTTCTTCCAAAAGATAAATATTTATATGATTGTAACTTTATGTTTGTGTCCATCGCTGTAATCAAAAAGTAACGTTGTCGCCTCGTATGCAGCGGACCCGGTATCGGTCCCCAAGTTTTTACTCACTCTAAGGCAAATATCAGGAAACATTAAAGCCCGAATGGTCCCCGAATATTATGTGGTCATTACAATAATCCATATCATATTTGCCTTATTTAGAATGAATGTATGAGTGAAAAATGTTCGTGCTGTTTTGGTGGCCCTTGCATTAGCCTGATCATAAATCCGGGGAGGCCCTCTATGTCATTGTAAAAAAGTAGGCCTATGTATATGATCCAGAGTTTGATATCCTCTTTGACCAGGTCGTGTCCCTGCAAGTCCCGGGTGGCGTGGATCACTAAAGGGGAGGTTAAACTAAGATAAGGAGAGAGAGAGAAGAGAGAAGAGAGAGAGAGAGAGAGAGAGAGAGCGAGAGAGATAGAGATAAAGAAGAGAGAGAGTGAGAGAGAGAGGAGAGAGTGAGTATAAGAGTGATGCAGCATAGCCTGCCAGTGGCAGTTCTTCTAATGAACAAATGAACAATTAATTAAAACACAGCACCTCTTCACTCGTTCTGCGGTTTGTTTTGGCCGCAGGCAGCTTTTTAAATCTCCACACTACTGATTTTATAAGTACAGTTTGAAATATATAGAATTCATCAATTGAATCTAATCGAAGTTCGTTTATCTTATTTGCCAGTATGCTAGGGTGAGAAAGTTTGGCAAAATTTTGAAAAAAAGTGAACTTATATTGACTATTTAACTCATAGACCGATAATCGGGTCTTTTCCTGTTGATAAACGAATCTCTTCCTGTTTGTAATGAGAGATACTCCGCAAATTAACTTCTTTGACAAGGTATTGATTGAACAATGTACAGTCGATACAGCAATAAATTCCAAAAGAAAAGAACTTCAAAAATTACCAAAAAAAAGGTTAGTTCTGTGCTCTAAAAAATTATTAAATGTTATGTAATGAATTTGCATTATTTTTAATAGTTATTTCTCATCAATCATCTGTTATTAATTTTTTCCCAATCCCAAAGAGATTCAACAGTAAAGATACGCTATTTATAACTATACAGCGGGCTTAGAAATCGCCCGGAAGTAAGATCGGAATACATAACCTCACATTTGGTAAATATTAAACATTATAATTATTTTTAGCACCTGATGTATTATTCGCTAAATAGTCACTCCAAATCCAACGCGAGATTGAGTTTTCATTAGACAAAATCACTCGCGACTTCGTCGCTCGAGATTTTTTCAGAAAAACACAACCTCTTGTTAGATTAGTGTTGATAATTAAGGAAGGAAATGTTTATTCTTGTTGGAAGTAGTTATTGTATTTTGATGTATTAAGAACATCAGAAACCGTAACGTAAATATATATATTATATATATATATATATATATATATATATATATATATGTCCACCGCTGTGGTCTCGAGGTAGCGTGCTGCCTTGTCACGCAGCGGGCCCGGTTCGATCCCCGGTCGGGGCAGTTTTTCTGGGTGAGGTTTTTATCGGGGTTTTTCCTCACCTGTAAGACAAATGTCAGGAAAACTTTAAGGCCCAAACGGTCCCCGAATCATATGGCCATCATCCTTATCATTATCATCCTTACCATTATCATCATCATCCTTCACCGGTGTGGAAAGCAACGGGAAGCTACCACACCTACACAATTCCCTAGTAAAGTTGCAAGCATAGCATGAAAATGCTATGATTGCAGTGAAGGATCTGCCTTCGGGCAGAATTACTATATATATATATATATATATATATATAGGTAGCACCTACGCCATCAACATGTCACAATTGTTTGTACCAAAGAGAGACGAACAGACAGGTGAATGGGAAAACTACATACAATGAGATACACACTCTATATTGGAAACTAGATATAATAAGAAGAGTTAAGTCTTATAAACTGAGATGGGCAGAACATGTAGCACGAATGGGGAATGAAAGAGGGCCATGGAAACTTCTAGTAGGAAAACTAGAGGGAAAGCGCCTAGTTGGTAGTCCAAGAAAGAGGTGGGAGAATAATATTAACCATGATATGAGGGAGCCGTATATTATAAATAAAATGTTTGGAATACATTACACGAGGGCAGGGATGTATGGGAGTTTATGTCCGCGCGGCCACAAAATCTCGGATTCAATAGTTGAAGTGAGTGAATTAATTTTGTATATGCCGTTGTGGAGAAATCGGCTGAATCCAACCTTCTAACTGCCCGGATTCGATTTTTTATTTAATTAATTAATTAATTTATTAATTTATTTAGCTTGGTGGAGTTAAGGCCATGTAGCCTTCTCTTTTACTCACCAGGACAAAAATATATTACATCAGAATATAACAATCAAAATTAACTCTAATATTAAAATACTAAATGGATATAAATAATTATCTTAGATTGTGAAGTTTATATCCATTAGTTATTTAAGATTTATTTTTTAAGATTTTCTAGAATTAGATTGGTTTTTCAAGTGTATTTTATTATAAATTAATTTATTATAAATGAATTAATCTATTTTATTGAATGGGAAGATTTGATCAATAATAGAGATGGACAGGTGAATGGAGAAGACTACATATCAGTGAACTGCATGGTCTTTATAGGAAGCCAGATATAATAAGAACAGTTAAATCTTGTAGACTGCGATGGGCAAGACATCTGGTACGAATGGGGAATGAAAGACGTACATGGAAGCTTCTTGTAGGAAAACTAGAGGGAAAACGCCCAGTTCGTAGACCAAGAATGAGGTAGGAGAATAACATTAACTATGATTTGAGGAAGTAGATTATACAGGGATCATTGGAAAACATTAGCTTAGGATAGGGATGTATGGATAGCTTATGTCCGCGCGGTCATGAACCTACGGTTTCGATAGTGCCAGTGAGTGAGTTAGTTAGTTAGTTAGATTTGATCAATAAGATAATATCTATTATATTACGATCTATAATACAACCAGTTAATGATAGTTAAGATTAAGACTAAAATTAATAATAAAATTATTCAAGCAAGATAAATTAAATTGATGGTAGACCATCTTTGTCTAATATATATAAAAAACAAAGAAAAATAATGAGATTTAGAAAACCAATTTTACGGTTATACAATATTTAAACAATGAAATATTTGTTAATTTTAATATTGTTTTCATAAATTATGTAATTTATTAATTGTTTAAAAAATACTATCAGTGGAGTGTATAAGTTAGTTTGTTATTAAAAATTCTTCAGTTTGTTTTTGAATGATGTTATAGTTTGATAGTCTCTGACACAGGGCGGAAGGGAATTCCATGTTTTGGTAAGTGAAGCCGTAAAAGATAATGAATAATACACAGTGTAATGAGGAGGGATAATAATAGCTTTATTTTACCTGGCAGAGTTAAGGACTTAAGGTTTTGTCTGCCACTCAACCAGGGATATACAGGACAATGTGCTGATGGGATCGAGTGCCAAGATTATGTGTGTCGGACAGTCTGATGAAGCGGCGTGATAAAAAATTAGGCGATGATATGTGAAGTATTTTATAGAGAAGGGATAGGGAATGGACAGTCCTACGTCTCTTAGACGAAGCCACGATAATGGTTCGAAGGACGGTGTAACATGGTCAAATTTGCGAATACCACAAATAAAACGTGCGCAAGAATTATTATGAACACGTTGAAGTCTGAGTGAAAATAGTATTTAAGTCTGTAAAAGAGTATCACAATAATCAAAATAGGGCATTGCAAGTGTTTCTACTAACATTTCCTTGAGAGCGAATGATAATTTTTGACGCGATTTAATGAATGTTTTACTAAGAAGACTGTTTTGCATGCATGGTTTATTTGTGTATTCGAATTTACGTTGTTGTCAATAAGTACTTCTAGAATTTTTACTGTCTCACTATAAGGGATTTGAACTACATTAAGTTGCACATGCGAGGGCTAGGAAATTTTAAATCTCTTCCTCTGGCCCGGGTGTTTATCCCTTATATTGCAATACTGCTAATTGAGACCAGAGGAAACATATCACTGGGTATCTAACTATAGTTAGTGTGTGGTTCACAATTTATGCTTCCTGCTTACAAACGATTCTCTCTGGTAATTGACTTATAGATGATGGCGGGAATAAATCAGTAAGTCTTACAAAACTAGGGGAGATAAAAGAAATGAAAAATAGAAGGTATTTTTATTTTGAAAGTTAAATAGATATTTATAATAAGATAGAAATATGTTTTAGCTTTACAAACATGGTAATTATCGGAGTACATCACAATAATTCGTTATATAAAAATCTGAAATGTAACTAAATACGTTAATACTTAACACATTTCAAGTAATCATAAAAAAAAACTTTGGAATTGTGTAACTTTTCTTTCTGAAAAAAAAGAATAATTGATTTTATTAAACACAATGTGTACATTTAGAGTTTTCACCAGTCTTTTGTAATTTTGGTGAGAGGCTGAGTTCTGCTTTCGCATTTCATTAGGTGGTACCTGGAGCATGGCTCGTCGCAAAGCTTACATCTGCAGTCCTCCTTCGGGTCGTGGTATGACGGATTCTGACATATTTTCCAGTGGAAACCATGCGCGGCGAAGCGTGTGTATAGGTGGCGAAGTTGGAAGTTCGGTCCTTTCCACACATCGGTTTTCATCGTTTCTGTGTCCATTATTTCCATCGGTATTTCATTGGCTTTGTTTTCTCTCTCTTTGATGGCGTCTTTATATGCCTGGGTTTCTGGTAGATTGAAGCGAAGCTTGATGTCCTCAATGAAGTAGGATTCATGTGCTATTCTGTAGGCGTAGTTGTTTCTTGTGTACTTTGAGAGTGACAAGGCCCTCTTGAGATATCTGGCTTTGACATTCTCCAATTTCTTGAGGTTTTTCGCTGTTAGGTGAATCCAAATTATCTGAATACCGTATGTGGCCGCTGGTGCTACCTTGAGTTGGAACAGTGCCATCGCCGTTGGCAGGGACAGTCTCTCAAGCTTGGGGATGTCGAACATCGAATTTATTGCCGCTGTGGTCCTGTCTTGTATATGCATAGTGAAAAAAAAGAATACTATATCAGTTCTATTTTCCCCCTAAATATTCAAAAAGTTTCCCAATAATCTATAATTATACATTAAGTTTTCGTTTAAATTAATTAATTACACTGGTCGACAAAATAAACTTTTTTTCTTTCACAATAATAAAATATGAGATTTTAGAAGTATTTTTCATCCTGAATTTAAATATAATTTCAGTTTTTCCTATCAGGCAAGAGTTTTCTGTGATTTTCATTTACATTTTTTTATAATTTTTATAATTTTCAATAAAATCCACCTAACTCTAATTCATTCTGACTTACCTAGAAAGTAGTAGATAGTGATTTTCGGGCATATTTTGCATCTGCAACATCTCTCTTCTTGGTCCAACTGTAGTCAGCCAGCATATTAGAACTCCACTTGCCTTGATACCTCTTTTCCATTGTGGAAATTTGCTGATGAAAACGCTCACCGTGCTCATCAGAGACAGCCCCAAGATTTTCCGGAAAGAAGTCTGGAAGAAGAGAATGCTAAAATCAATTTTACAAAAAGTAACTGTCAAAAAAAAAACTGTGCCTGATGGAAAAATTCTGACTAAGCCTACATATCTGAATTCAGTATGAAAAAATGCACTAGATTCACTAATCTGATTTCTTGTGAAGAAAACCTTGTCGACCAGTGTTATTTGAGTTCTATGATGCTAGAGAATGTTGTATTGTGAACTCGAATTCAGCAGGTCTGGAGTTACCTGAAGCAAACCATTAACAAGTCTAAAATAAATACTATGTCTGTGTATGCTAAACAAAGTTAACCGTGGTTATTCTAACTTACAGAAGAGTAAGGTAAACATCAGCCAAACAACGAACAGAACATAGACCTACAGGAAATATATCCTGATTTTATTCATTTTATTTTAGAGTTCAAGAGATTTGATATGAAATTCAAAGTTTCGTATTTAAAGGCTGCTTATATTTCTCATTTCATCTCTTCAATTTTTTAGGGAAAATTCATCATCATCATCATCATCATGAACAAATTCGTTTTAGGCCATGTGGCCTGTACGGTAAACCTAGCGAAGATGGTCTTGATCTTTCCACCGATGTTTTGGTCTTCCTTGGTCCCTATGTCCAGTTGGGGTATAAGATTTTAATCGAACTCAAATGTCACACAACTCAACGCTTAAGAGACAGTAGTTATTTCTATTAATTCACCCAATTCAACCTATTAAAATTGTAATTTAGATTTACTGTTATTTTAGTAACTGTAAATAAAAGTGTATATTCTTCTGTCCCTCCACCGCTGTGGTCTCGAGGTAGCGTGCTCCTTGTCACGCAGCGGGCCCGGGTTCGATCCCCGCTCGTGACAAGTTTCCTGGGTGAGGTTGTTTTTCGGAGTTTTTCCTTACCTGTAAGACAAATGTCAGGATACTTTAAGGCCCAAACGGTCCACGAACATCATCTGGCCATCATTATCATCAATATCATATTCACCTCATTAGATTAAGTTTAGGTTTAAGGCCTCTCCTGGCGCATCATTACCCATCGTCATCAACCATCATATCATTGGGGCAGCGTAACCCCGCCTTCCAGGTGCCCCAACCGCAGAAATGGGTTACATAAAAAAATATGATACAAGCGTGTGCTGTTACAATAACATTGTAAATTTGAAATACGCCAATGCCAGGTGAGAATACCTGAAATGTCGAATGACAAACAGGTGGCATTGAAAAAAAAATCTTTTGTCCCATATTTCGCACGCTTTTTATTAATTATTTTCCTACTTTTAGTTATCATGTATACGTCATATATACCAAATTATTATAAACCGTGTTCCAAAATGATGGACAGGATTTCAAAGTTGTTTAATTTCCCTTACATGATTTATATGGTATGATATATATATATATATGGTATGATAAGAAAAATAAATGCCTGGACGGGATTCGAACCCTGAACTCTGAGTCTGTACCTCAGCGTGTTATCCGTTACACCACCAGGCGAATCCAATTCAAACACTTATTTATATTATATATATATATATATATATATATATATATATATATGCCTAAGAACTACACTTACATTGGATTGAAGAGAAACTCTTCGAGTTTTCATAACATACTTTATAAGTGTTCGATGTGAGCACCTTTCGTTACACGGTACACATCTATACGGTAGTCGAATTCCTCCCAAACCTTGGTAAGCATATTTGGGGCAATGGATTCAACAGCAGCAACAATCCTTCTTCTCAAGTCTGGAAGGTCGAGGGAAGTGGTGGTACGTATATATGGTCCTTCACACACCCCCACAGGAAGAAATCACAAGGTGTGAGATCGTGAAACCGTGGAGGTCATCGGGACCAGCGCGTCCTATCCATCGTCGGGGAACAATATCCCAGCGTAATTTTAATCGAGAGTTCATATCGAGATTAGAGATAGCGACTCGATGTTGCATTAAGAGTTCGACCATAGTCGCACATTTTTTTCTTTTACAGACACATTCATTTGCTTCTAACTTTCTATATCATCGACGGATATTCTTAGCTGTCGGAAGATCAATTGCAAATTGCCGTCGGAATGCTCGCTGCACTGCAACAATTGAACCCGACCTCGCAAATTGCAACACACAGAATGACTTGTGTACAGGAGTACCCATATTTACAAATTAGTCCACCGCTGTGGTCTCGAGGTAGCGTGCTGCCTTGTTACGCAGCGCGCCCGGGTTCGATCCCCGGTCGGGACAGTTTGTCTGGGTGAGGTTTTTATCGGGGTTTTTCCTCACCTATAAGACAAATGCCAGGAAAACTTTAAGGCCCAAACGGTCCCCGAAATCATATGGCCATCGTAATCATCATCATTCATATTCATCTTAGATTAAGCTTAGGATTAGGGACTCTCCTGGCGCACCACTATCGTCACCATCACTCATCATATCATAGGGGCAACGTAACCCCGCCTTCCAGGCGCCCCAACCTCAGAAGTGGCTTACAAGTACGCCATGCCAGGAGAGAACACCAGGAATGTAGAAAGACAACCTGGGGCATTTGCAAAAAAAAATATTTTTTTCAAATTTAACGCTATGACGTAATAATGACAAGAAACAAATTACTGCATACAGGATATGACATTTTCACAGTTTTTCTTTCATTATAGCAAATAATCACGCATCCAATTCCGTTTGTAAAGCTATAGCAACTACTTAAAACCCCGTCCATTATTTTGGAACACGATGTATAATAATAATTAACAATGTACATTTTTGTATTTTAAATTGTATTATGTTTTTGTTGTGTTTGGACTGTGCAGGAGCACGCGCTACTGTTTTTTTTTTGTATAATACATTAACAGACCTACAGTATACCCATACAGTGGATTAAATTTGTATGTTACACAAATGGTTATTATTGGTTTATTGTTCATAGTTTTTATATGACACTATTTCGAAATTAATTAATATTCTTTGTTTGAATATCGCGCTCTCTCTTTACCTTAGTTTAATCTCTCTTTTAATTGGTTATATTGAGTGTCCCATGCAACGCGGGCGATCTGTTGGAAGTTTTTTTTAATATTATCTCCTAGAGATCGCGATCACAAGATTAGATAGATTTTAGATTATATTTATTTAGCCTGGTGGAGTTAAGGCCATGTGGCCTTCTCTTCCACTCACCAGAACAACCATATATTACATCAGAATATAACAATCTCAATTAACTCTAATATTAAATATTAAATAAAAATTTGATCAAAAAGATAATATCTATTATATTACGATCTATAATGCAACCAGTTAATGTTAGTTAAAATTAAGACTAAAACTAATAATAAATTGTATACAAGCAAGACATATTAAATTGTCCCTATCTAATGTATATAAAAAACAAAGAAAAATAATGAGATATAGAAAACTAATTTTACGATTATACAATATTTAAAACAGAACAAAAGAAAATATTTGTTAATCTTAATATTATTTTCATAAATAATTAAATTTATTAATTGTTAAAAGAATACTATCAGTGAGGTGTATAAGTTAGTTTGTTATTAAATAATTCTTTAGTTTGTTTTTGAAGGATGTTATAGTTTGACAGTCTCTGACATAGGGCGGAAGGGAATTCCATGTTTCGGTAAGCGAGACCGTAAAAGATAATGAATAATATACAGTATGATGAGGAGGGATATAAAGGTCAATATGCTGATGGGATCGAGACAATACACACATTAAATTAAACATTCATATAAATAACAATCGAACGTTATATGGCCAATTATGAGTATTTGAGTCTTAAAGTTTTCTTACATTTTCTTAAGGTAAGTACACACTTGTGCGCTGCGCGGCGCCACGCGCGCGCGCACTATGTTCGTTAGATTTGTACGGGGTTTCAAGGAGTGCGCGCGCCGCGCATATGCGGCGCACCACGATCCACTCATTGTCGGTTTTTTCCACGAACACTTTGAGTGTTCGCTGTATAGATTTGAAAGGGAGCGTGAGAGGTTCGTTGTTTTCCGCGCGCACCTGTAGGGTTTTATTATTTGAGTTATTATGGAGTGGTCAGAAGGAGATATGTTAACCCTTAAATTCACAATGTATCCCATAGGATACATCAATTAGTTTATTTAATTTAATATTTTTAATAAAACAGAAGAGAACGAACGAGTAGAAATTACTTAAATGAAATTAGTGCTTTGCCAATTTAATTTAATTTGCCATAAGTATCATTTTAAAAAGAAACCATTGAAAGGAGATGCCTGGAGGGCAATAAGGAGATCAGATGGATATATCTCCTGATATATGCAAGAAGAAGGTGATTTCTTTACTTTCTTCCTACCGGCGCTGCGTGAGAAAAGTAAACTAAAAAGCAGCCAAGGTACAGGAAAAAGGTAAGTTGTAATAGGCCTATATAATTATTTTCAATGTTTTATTATTATAATTCGTAAATATAATTGGACGGCGTTATGCATCAACCGACTAAGCGTCATTACAATTTTTTATGTCATCTATTGCACTGGCTCATGAAGTACACATTTTTAACGCCAAATCTTTAAATATAGCCTTATTATAAAATAAAAATGTATACGCCATCAGTCCTATCAGAGATTCTGTGTTTTGCAACAAACGCGATAGAGACGTGGTTGGTTAACCTGCTCTACAAAATGTCTACTGAAGGTTTGTGGGTTTTCTATAGATCGGAGGAGGTTCGTTGAAATGAATAATTTCGACGAACACGAGATGAGCGGCGCGCAAGTGTATACGCACCTTTACAGATGAAAAAAGAAAAACCTCATTTAGGAAATTTATACCGAATGGGGATTGAACCCGGGCCCACTGCGTCCGAGGCGTTGTTACTCCTAGAACACAATAGTGTATTTCAACGCCATATTATAAACATAACATAAAACTATTTTATTTAACGTCGCTCTTTAACAACTAATGTCATTAGCGTCGGAATTCAAAGTTGTGCGTGAAAAATGCCGACAAATTTTGCTGAAATGATTACGGGATTAAGCTAATTTTATATGTCGTAAATCTACGACACGGGATGTAAGACTTTATTATCTCATCCGAAGGAAACCATATATGGAATGTTACGCCTGAAAGAATCCATTGACCCTGGCCTGGTTTGAAGCCTCTATTCTCGGGAGTAATTACCAGTCCCTTGGGACTGATTACAGTAAAGCTAATAAAAACTAAAGGAACGAATGTTAAAAGACGCAACTGTGTAGTGCATCGTTTTCCTACCTGTGGTTCGCGAATCCCCAGGGGGTTTGCAAAATATTTCAAGGGGTTCGCCAAAACGTTTCCGTAATGACGGGTTTCGAGGTAAGGCCTATAATTGTTTCTTTCATTTCTGCGGCATTGACATAATAATAATAATAATAATAATAATAATAATAATAATAATAATAATAATAATAATAATAATAATAATAATAATAATAATAATAATAACTAACTCACTGGCACTATTGAACACGTAGGTTTATGGCCGCGCAGACATAAGCTCTCCATATATCCCTATCCTGAGCCAATGTTTTCCAATCATCCCCTGTATAATCTACTTCCCTCAAATCATAGTTAATATTATTCTCCCACCTCATCCTTAGTCTATCAACTGGGCGTTTCCCTCTGGTTTTCCTACAAGAAGCTTCCACAATAATAATAATAATAATAATAATAATAATAATAATAATAATAATAATAATAATAATAATATTTTTAATTAAATTAACTCTATAATGGTCCTTGTTACATTTGTGCAAGAATGGGAATTTATCACACAATTTCCACAATACATTTTAATTACCGCGAATGCCTGATTTACAGTTATGTACCAACGTTAGGAATGCATTTTATTTTGCTAAAACTAGGCCTATACGTTATCTAACTTTTAAGCCGTAACTAGAATAACTTTTAACCGTTAAGGGTTAAGTTAATTTAAGGTTATTAAATCTTTTCCTTGGAATTCAATATTATGCATGTCTACTGTATACATATTTAAAAGTCACTCAACTCAGAACGTTGTGGAAGAGGTTCGCGAGTCGAAAAAGGTTGGGAACCGCTGGTGTAGTGTGTGTATTACATTTCTGCAGATTGTTGCCAAAATCTTGTAACAGTCATTCAATACTATGATATATTTGCTCCTTATTAAGTCTTCGATTAAACTTGCTTAAATACAAGTTCTTGACGCTGCGTTAGTTTTACTTGTTTGAGCTAAACCTTGGATAACCAAACTGTAAATCACAGTCTACGCGCTGTTTTATTGTTTTGCTGTACAACGATAAACGAATTTGTGTCACTAGTTTCCCGTCACAGGCTTCCACCTGGCGGAGAGGAAATGAGTTGGTGTTATCTATTGGGGGCAAACCGATACAGGAAAGCAAACTCTCCCTCTGCCCCCTCCCCCACTTCAGAAACCACCTGTCGCTACTTCATCGAGTGTTCTTGTGTTGTGTTTTTTTATTGGAGCTATCACTTTATACGTTAGTTTTATAGTTTGTTTTCCTCCATTTTCATAGTTCGAATGTTGTGTCTTTAATGTTTGAGTTTTTTTTATTTTAAATTGTATTTTAAAATCATAGTTTGAAAGTTGTGTCTTTTATGTTTGAATTTTTGTATTTTAAAATTAATACTGAATTATATATATATATAAGCACACATACACATACGTACGCATGCATGTATGCCATTCAATTGTAACGAACGTCAATAGTTTACCTACAATCCCTCATTTCTCATGCTTTATAAAATGAAGTGTTTGAAACGATTTTGGCTCTTCTTTAGAATAATTTACCCTTGAATTTTTTAATTTCTTGTTGTGAATGATAAGTCCTCTTATGAATTTACTAACATTTTTAAATATTTTGAATTTTTTCAATCAATTTTTATAACTTTACTTTAGAATTTTTAAGTATTTATTCAAATACACATAATGTGATGGAGACTTGCTATTTTCTCCAGAGAGTATATTATATAGTTGGAACCAGTGGGTTATCGATGGTTCGATTATTAAGGAGTGAAAAAAAGGGCGTTTCATGGGATCCACCCTAGGTTAGAGTAATTGAATTAGGTTAAGTGTGAGTTAGTTAGTTAGCTTTTAGGTTCGTTACATTTTAAATGTGTCTAAATACTAAAAAAATAACGATAATAATTGAAACAACGATAATAATCGATATGTGATTCGATGGTGGGTTATCGCTGGCTCTATAAACTCTGGTGCATGCACACTGTTGTTCTGTAGGACTTTGAAACTATATCAGGTAAATTAAAGTGGAAAATCTTCGAACTAACTACTAATTTTTCTCATATAAATAAGTACTCATATAATGAAATTCAAATTTTAAATTCACACAGTACCCTATATTATAAATATTGCTGAAATTTCATAATGAATATCATTTACATGTCCGATTGAAATTATATTCGATATAAAATTAAAAAAAACATGCCTAATCTACTACAGAGAAGGTAAGAATATTTGGATCAGATTATGGGAGCTCAATTATTTAAAAAAAAACGTTTTATTTACTTTTTAAAATTGTTTAAAATCCCGCATTAATAAGGTATAGATGGTTCAATACGATGTAATTATCCATGTCTATGTTTTAAATCTGAAAGTCTTCAAGTTTATACTTTTAAACAAAGTTGAAGGAAATAATTCATATTAATAATTACTAAAATATTTTATTTAAAATTTAACATTTACATTTTTACTCTTTTCAATAGAATTGTCGATTCATTGCTATTGCGTTACGGAAATATACAAGTTATTAATATTTCGTTTTCGGTGATGCAACATAATGTTAGCAAACTTTTAATTATTCGTACTTCGAAATACATTCATGTATCATAAATTAACAAGAATTCTTACTAGAAACATGACACTCCATAAGTTGAAATGCGTGAGTATTGGATATTTGACATTGAAACTAGGACACTAGAAATATGTGTTTTACATTTTCATGCACTATCAAAAATGTAATTATTATTATTATTATTATTCATAATTTGTTTAGGCCTACATGTCTGAAGATGGTACAGTGTATCGAAACAGCTGTCACTGAATTATATCTTAATAAAATATGAAAATCAAATAAAACTATTTTTTGTATTTAATAATAAATAATAATAATAATAATAATAATAATATAATAATAATAATAATAATAATAATAAATTACAGTAAAACTTGTTCAACGCGGAATCGCCCGGGACCATTTTTTTTTTTTTTTCCACATTAGACAACATTCTGCATTCAAAAAATTATTAACCAATCTTAGATTAGAGAGCGCCGTATATGTATTTTTATGTACCTTGGATTAATATTGTAGTTCCGCTGCCGTTGGAAAGTGAAGTACGTATGTACGAGCTACTTCGACGGTAACGCGCGAAAAAACAGTCCCGTTTCGTCAGCGTTAAAAATGTCTCTTATGCGCGTATCCTGAAATTAAAGTATGCAGTTTCGGTTTCCACTCACTAACTAACTATACTTTTGTCCACATCCTTTGATTCCCCACAAATTTCAATCCACACCACATTGTGTCGTCTTTTAAAACTTCCACAACTAACCTTAAGATGTCTTGAAATCGTTATTCCCTAGGGTATAGCAACAACTAGAGCTTGACTTTGGATCATCGGTCCGGATATTTGGAGATTTTTTGATCGTGGAGTTGTAAGACACTCCCTCACCTCGATGATTTCTTCGTTTTTTTTTTTCCTCCCTCTTCATTTGACCATTTTCTTGTGTCCATTCATTCATTATTTTTTTCTTTGTGTTTTAAAATCTCATCAACTTGGGTTTTTCCACATTTAAATTTAGTCATTCAATCACTTTCACTTTTTCTTTTAAAGAAAATGATACATACGATTTAGCTATCTTTATTCTGTAAATTAAGAACGCTGCCTGTGAAAGATGTGTACACAATCGGTCTCAGATCTTAAACAAATTAAAGATTTTACAGTGCACTGATTATTTGTAAGACATATGTCACACGCCAAATATTTGTTAAACAAACCTGTATTTCACAAAACGGATGTGCAGTGAGGCCGAAAGGAAATTCCAGATACAGGTATAAACTCTACTTCACGCGGCTGCAGGAATCATCGCTTATTATTAATTCGCCTAACGGGAATTCAATGAAGTGGAATCTAATTTGTTTATCTCTCTATCTTTCCACCTTATCAACATTTTCTTTCATGAATTGTGTAGAAATGTCCTTCCGTTTCCGCGTTGGACAGATTCCGTTTTATACAAAATAAGTACACGTAAAATTAATTTTATTTTGCCGGGACCAACAAATTTGTTCACATTGGACAGACTTACGTATTATTCACGTTCCGGATTAAACAAGTTTTACTGTATTATTAGGTTATTCATCCAGGACTCTAGGATGGGTAGATCATATAGCTCAGTAGTACTGTATTTTTTATTTTTTTGAGAAGGTATTCGTAGGTGGTAGATAATATTAAGCCTTTTTAAGATTAAATAAAAACTTTACTCTTGATGTTATGGAACCTGCTAAAATTCTAAAATTGATAGCAAGTTTTATTTTGGAACATCTAACACACATTTAAAATTCTTATATTCGTTCTCTAATTCTTTTAAACATCTCAAAATTATTCCGGTATTTAAATGGACAATAGATACGGAAATTGTAGATTCATAAGTGTAACACCCATTTGTAATGTTGAAAATATTTGAGATGCTATTAAATAAGCAGTGTACAGTTACTGGGAAAATAAATTTGTCCACTAATAACACTGAGCAACAAAAAATAAACTTTTTTTTTTTGTGTCAGAAAGAAAAATATGTGATTCTGATAGTATTTTTTTCTCCTGAATTCAAATATGATATCGGTTTTTCTCAATCACGCAAGGTTCCCGGGAGACAGACATTTATAATTTCAAACACTTTAATATTTTCTACATTCGTAACTACACAATATTCGAACATTCGGACTCACCTAGAAAGTAAGAAATGACGATTTCCTGCTATATTTCGCCTGTGGAGCACCCCTCTTGTTGGTCCAACAATAATCGGCCAGCATATTAGGATTCCATTTGCCTTGATATCTCTTTTCCATAGCTGAAATCTCCTGAGTTAGCTCATTTGGTTTCATTTTACAATGGACAAATGGACGAAAAAAAAAAGTTTATTAAAAATAATTATTTAAATCCATTAATTGAAATAGAAATAAAAATGTGGGTGATGGAGAAATTCCAAATACATATTTGAAAACAAGATAAAAAACTGCATTAAGTAACTACTGGTACTCATGAGACAAAAATCATGTTGACCAGTGTAACCAGTTTGGGTTTAAATCTTTCCATAATCCTTAGATGCAGCTTCGCCAATTATTATTCGAAATCTTGATTCCTTAGAAGGACGACGTTATATTATGTTTATAGACTTTTAGTAATCTCTGACACTGTATGGCTGCCACTTTCTCAAATGAAGTTTACTATTGTGGCCTTAATATTAATACAGTAGTATGGAATTATTATTTTCATACTTCGATATATATTTCGAACCAGGAATGTGGTGGTAAACACATGTAAATAATGTTCCAGTAAGATAAATCATTATCATCCTTTACGGATTAGGCCTTTGCCTGTTCCGATCTTCCGATCTCACATCTGTTCAGCCCAGCGCTTTCTTGGTCTTCCTACCGATTTTCGTCCTCCAGGATCGTGTGAGACTTCTGAGAAAGATAGTTTTACGTGGTGGGTATCCAGCCCGACGCACAACCCCCAATCTGGAGGACCGAAGGTTATCTGTTGGGATCCCTTTCCCTTAGAAGGTTGCCTTCTCCTCGGCTGTCGAGAGTCCTCTTCCCGGGTTTATTTTCGGAGTTTTCCTTCTCTTACAACATTACCAATACTCACACTTGGGGTAAAGTGTGTTGGGGCTTTTTATCGACAGCCATGTCTAGATCCGTCGTATTCAGTTAAAGCAGCGCCACCTCTTGCAGGATGTGGTTCTTCACCACGTACGGACGGTCTTGGTTATAGCCTCATCAGAGATAAAGGCCTTGTACATCTTCTCCACTTAACCATGGGTTGGTGAAGACCAGTGTAAGGTCTACCCCTAACAAAGGTGCTACCTCTACCTTCCCCTTGACCCCAGTACGATAAATACAGGCTGTTTTACATTATAACCCAGCCGCCATATCACCGGCTCTGAAGTTTAGGTTATACGAGGGGTAAAGGGAGATTAATCTCTACTGCCAATAAGGAAATGGTTGTAGTGCGAGTAGATGTCTGCCAGAAACAATCACTGCTCTTGACGCAGCTATAGCGCGCTAGTAAAGTTTTAAATTGCTGAGATGTTGTCAGCTGTATGCCTGCTGATCTCATACATAAAGCGACCACTCCCACTGAATATCCATATCGGCAACACTGTCGTGAAAACGTCAAGGCCGAAGAATCAGTGGCTGCAGTGTAAGTACCCTTGAAAAATAACCTATGGGCTACTGTATAGGACTTTTACTCTTTTATAAATTATAGAATATTTTTATGGGGTAAAAAATCTACATCTTAAGATCTCCTTAAGCTGCAGAAGAGAGCGGTTGGACTAACATTCGAGCTACACAACAAACACGCTGCAGACCACCTCTTTCTTTATAAGGGCAGTTCGCGCATTCTAAACTTACTGGTCCGTGACATCATTGTTGTATTGGGGAAACAAGAGGTTAATCTACTAACTGACTTATAAATATCGACTCATCTGTTATTAATGAAGAGGGATTTTAAATGTGAATTTGTACTTAGAAGTGATTCTAATTCTAGTCAGATTCAACCCAGGAATTTAATGTTTGTTTGGAATAGGGAACTGCGTTGCCATTTTAACAGTATTTTCTTGAGAGAAATCCTTATATAAAACTGAAGAATGCAACACAGCAGGTACATAGTTGTAAGTTGTAGCCGTCCAAGCCACCCCCTCTTAAAGAAAAAAAAACAGTTACCACTTATCACTGAGCTCATGCGGACCTGTACTATCCTGTGTGAAAGTGTCGATTCTCATATTTACCATAAAACTAGTCTGCATGCCGTAAAAGAAAAACTATGTTTTTTAAATATATGGTATATATATTTGGAAAAAGTACTGCTAACCTTGTCCCTCCTCCTCTCCCTAAACAAACAAATACCGTTATTATGA
This sequence comes from Diploptera punctata, assembly GCA_030220185.1. Taxonomy (NCBI): domain Eukaryota; kingdom Metazoa; phylum Arthropoda; class Insecta; order Blattodea; family Blaberidae; genus Diploptera; species Diploptera punctata. The sequence continues at coordinate 86,637 of JASPKZ010009727.1, read as the reverse complement.
GTTTGGTAACATCTACCCCCTGTACGTAGGGACACACTGGCTTAGCCCGTAAGGTCTGTAGTAACTTCCTGGGTTGAATCAGAGTGTAAATTAAACTGAACTTATAACCGACTGCAAAATTATTGCGTGTAACACACGACAGGAACTATTTCAACACTGACACAAACAACAAATACACCGTTTTTTTTTCAGGTCTATAAGGGGTTGAAATATAGAGTGAGAGGTAACCCCTAGGGTATAAGACCCCCCCCAATCGCCATTAACAGTGCGCGAAGTAGGATAGGCTACGTTATCTTCAATCTGGCTTGTCTCTTGCATGTAAAAGAAATCAATAGTTTCACAATTTGTGACAGAGTGCAATAATATCCTACACGACACTGTTTTATTTGTACATAATAAATATAAATACAATAATATACAATAGCTATTTATGTAACACGTTTAGAAAGCGTCATTGTTTTTGCACGCTCTGTCACGTTTTTTCAACGAGCTCTTGGCGAGTTCAAAATTCTCACCAAGTACAAAAAATCTAATTTTTTGCGTTTTTTTTTTTTCCAAATGCCCCAAGTTGTCATTTCGGCATTTCTGGTGTTCTCTCCTGGCATGGCGTATTTGTAACCCGCTTCTAAGTGTTGGGGCTCCTGGAAGGCGCGGTTGCGCTGCCCCGATGATATGAGAGTTGATAATGGTAATGATGCGCCAGGAGAGGCCTTAAACTAAACTTAAGCTAATTAGGCGAATATCATATTGATGACTATTTAAATTCATGCCCCAAATGGGATTCAATGAGAAATCACATTTCAATGATTTTTTAATTACAACCAATCACAGTCGTGTTTCATTTCGAATTTACCAAAAAAGTCTATCATATTAAAGAAAGCTCCTCCTTTTACAACATTCTGAATAGGTCATATCATTATTTTGCAGTGACCGACCCTCCAAGAAATACGGCTATCAGATTGTATATATAGTGCACGAATGTCAGTTGATGGTGCTTGCGGGAGAGGTTATAAAAACATTTATAGCAATTGATTATACCATAAAAAAACCACTGTTTGCACTTTCTTAAACGAATTATTTCCCAGGAAATTACGTTGCAGAAAAATATAATTAACATATTTACATCATAGGACATCAGAAAACAATTAATACTCAGGGGTCCTCATCTAGAGGATATGTGGATGGCGACCACAAGGTGCCCAAGCCGAGCAAAACATTTCTTCCACTTACTTGTGTTTTGCACTCTTTTAACTTTACTATCTAACCTCCTTGGTTAACTCTTGTTTTTTCGACCCCGATGCTATTAGGGCATCCGAGGGCTAGGGAGTCTTTCCTTTCTTCCATTTCTTCTTTCCTTTATTTTCTTTTCTTCTCCAGAAAAGCCTGACCTGAGGCTATAAGATGGCAGCCCCATCACTGGTCTTGCCTTCTTTTGGCCAGCAACCAATCGAAGGGACTATTATTATGCTTTCAAATCTTATATGAGAATTTTCCGGAAGGATCAAACTATTTACGCTGGAGGGAAAATGTTCTATAGGATCGTAACAGGCCTTGGCCTAATACTTGGAAGGAAGAAGAAGAAGAAGACATATAATGCTGGTTATAAATTTCTCCACTAGGGTGCATTCTTACAATATTGCGATCCTTTGGCAATAAATAATATGATCTGGTTGCAGTGATGAAGAAGCGTAACAATCGTTTCTCATTTGTTTTCAAACATCGCCGTTTACATTAAATAAATAAATATTTTAAAATAACTATATTTAAATAATGATTTTTGCGTAAACAGCTTAATTTCATTCGTTAAATAGTCCTAACAAATGCCATTATTTATTTCCAAATTCTCCAGATAAATTCACTCCTCACTTCGTGAGTAGTGAATTTAACGATAATTTTGAAATCCCTTGTGGAATTACTTGTGATAATGATGGCAAAATGATGTTCGGGACCATTTGGGGTTAAAGTTTCCTGATATTCATCTAAAAAAAAACACCTCGTTCAGGAAACTTGTCCCGAGCGGGGATCGAACCCGGGCCCGCTGCGTGACAAGGCAGCACGCTACCTCGAGACCACAGTGGTGGGCGATTTTATGCTCTCAAGAATTTCAAAATTATTTAAAACAATATTTGTAAATGTGAAGCGACATGACTGGATTAACCACGGTCTTCTACATTAGTTAGGTCTTGCAGATTTCATTGTTGCGTTGATGTGATACGTAATAAATAATAACCATTTCTTTTGTCGTCATTAATTTGTTCACGAGACAAGTTTAGAATATTATATTAATTAGAATGTCAAATGCGATGAAGAAAATTCATTTGACATACCAGATAACATAAATGAGTCTACAAATCGTTTTGTATTAGATCTGCTTCCCGAAAATTGAATTGTAATTCGGAAGTCACCTTCAGTATTTTTTTTTAAATATAGCTTTGTTGAACGGTGTACAAAAAGACAACTCATTGTATTTATATCAGTTTCTTCTTCGGTTACCACACTTTCATCCGAACATTACAGAATTTCAAATCTATTAGGAATTTTGATCTGGAATTCTTCTGCAGTTCATAATTTCGCAATTTTTTAAATTCAAAGTTTCACATTAATAATATTAATAATATGATCTTTTAAGAACTGACCACAGTTATCAATCAGTTTATATCCTAAATATTTCACTACACAAATATATTTTTACGTATAAAAACTATGGTTAACAGTGATAAAATTAACATACGAATATCAATTTTGATAATTTATAATATTATTGAAAACGTTTCTGCGACATAAAAAAATCTCCCCACATGTTATTAATTGACTGAACAATTAATACAGAGTTTTTCATTTATAACCTAGCGGGCACACGGTGTTTTGCCTGTGCGCGGTTGGGTGTGCCACCGCCGGCTTTGCTCCTACATAAACTCCGCGCGTAAAACATGTATACAAATCTTACCTTACATCCACATCGCGTTCAAGAAATCCCTCATTGTGATCGGAGTTTGGTGTGCATAATCGGTCCAATATTTTAGGAGCAAACTGTAAATGCAGAGAGGTGCCGAAATGACATTTTGTCCCCATTTTTCATTAATTGACAGAAAAAGGGAAATCATATGGGTGGTTTCAACAAGATTCTGCTACTGCTCATACAGCAGAGGAGTCCATGAATAAAATTTAGGGAAGTGTTTCAAGATAGAGTGATTAGTGCTGGTGTATGGCCCTCTCGCTCCCCTGATCTAACAGTGTGTGATTTGTAATTATGGGATAACCTGAAAGACAAAGTTTACGAGACAAATCCTCATACATTGAAAGAACTAAAACAAAGCATTAGAAATGAAATCGGAAACATTACAGTGGCACAACTTAATCAAGTGAATCAGAATGTGTTTTCCCAATACAATGCCTGTTTAGCTGAGGGTGGACGACATTTCCAACATCTTATATAAGGTAAGATTTTTATACATGCTTTACGCGCGGAGTTTATGTAGGAGCGAAGCCGGCTGTGGGCCCACCCAACCGCGGACAGGCAAAACGCCGTGTGCCCATTAGGTTATAAATGAAAAACCCTGTATTTATGTAAATTATTTGTGTAATATTCATATTTGCTTTTATATTACACTGCAAATTAAACTTATGAAACTCGTGTCGATACTCTTGGTTTTCAACACAATATTTTGGTTATTACAAATAATAAACATAACAATCTAACTTTAAACTATTTAAATCTTGTTCTTGATCATAATCTTTATTTTAAATGCATTACAATTTTCAATTTTACTATTTTGCGGAAAAAAATCGTATAACTAACTACTCCATATGTCCTGACATGTTTAATGATAAAATTTTAAAATTTACTTCAATTTAAATATGAAAATGTAATAAGCCCATATTTACCAGTTATTACAACAAAGGTCTTCATTTATCGTTACACAAGTTTAAGCATTGAATTCACAATATAGGATTTTCTGTAAGATACATTGGGGTTTTATCGAATATATTAAATAAAATGACAAATCGACAGAAATTACTATGTTTTTGCCAAATTACAGAACAATACACAATAAAAACAGTATCACGGAGTAATTCAATGGATGATAGTATGAAAGAAAACATTTCACCCATTTAAAACTAAGATTTATTAGCTGTATATTATTATCAAACACATGAAAGTAATGTATTGACGTAGACTTTCAAGATCAACATGAAAGTAATGTTTAATGATTATTCATAGAGGGTTGTTGTAGGAAATTCACAGTAGATAGTTTTTTAATGAAGTGATTAGTTTATGCTTCACGATGTTTCATTTTCTCAAAAGTACAATATATAGAATATTGACGATTTTATTATTAATTTAACACTTCTCATTGAAGGATAAATTATATTTGAAGAGAAAAATTTTCGCCTAGACCGGGACTCGAACCCGGGACCCTTGGCTTTCCGGGCCAAGTGCTCTACCAACTGAGCTACCGAGGCGAGTTATGGTCTAGACGCAAATTTTTATCTTATGTACGTTGTAATTTGCGTCTAGATCGTAACTCGCCTCGTTAGCTCAGTTGGTAAGAGCACTTGGCCCGGAAAGCCAAGGGTCCCGGGTTCGAGTCCCGGTCTAGGCGAAAATTTTCTCTTCAAATATAATATAGAATATTTTCCTTCTCACTCTCACCCATTCTATTAATCTAAGGTGGTATATTACGCATTAGTTATTTTTAGTGATTACATAAAATAAAACTGTTAAAGTTCTATAAGGTTTTCATATTTATTTTAATACAAATTCGTTTAAGCTGTTTCAGTACTTTGTACATTCCTCAGACGAATACTGGTTGTATTCGAATACTCTTAGTATTTGTGTGAAGAAGGTACAAAGTACTGAAACAGCTGTAATGAATTTGTATTAAAATAAATATGAACACTGTATAGAACTTTAACAGGTCCGTCGCCGTGGCATAGTCGGTAGTCCCTAACTTCCACTCCGGCGACCCGGGTTCGATTCCCGGTGGGGTAGGGGATTTTAAATCTCCACCTTGGGTCTGGGTGTGTGTCCTGTCTTGGATTTGTAAGTATGAATAAGATAAAAAGGTTAACAAAGGTTAAAACAAAAAGGAAGAACAGTGTAAACGAAAGAAAAACGAGAAAGAAAGAAATTACAAAAAAAATTGTCCGTCGCCGTGGCATAGTCGGTAGAGTCTCTACCTTCCACTCCGGCGACCCGGGTTCGATTCTTGGCGGGGTAGGATATTTTAAATCTCCACCTTGGGTCTGGGTGTGTGAGTTCTCTCCTTGTGTCTACGTGAGAATTAAAGAAAGTTAACAAACAGGTAAAACAAACAAAGAAAAAGGTAAAACAATAAGGAAAACCAGTATAAAAAACAGTTATTTTATTTAATCACTAAACATAATGGATTTTCATCAAGTAAACACCAAATTAATTGATTATACTGGTCAACATGATTTTTGTCTCATGAGTACCAATAGTTATACTTAATGCAGTTTTTTATCGTATTTTCAAATATATATTCGGAATTTCTCCATCACCCACAATTTTTTTATTTCAATTTCAATTAATGGATTTAAATAATATTTTTTTAATAAACGTTTTTTTGTCCATTTGTCCATTGAGCGATGAGCACGGGGAACACTTTCATCAGGAGATTTCAGCTATGGAAAAGAGATAACAAGGCAAATGGAATCCGAATATGCTGGCCGATTATTGTTGGACCATCAAGAGGGATGCTCCACAGGCGAAATATAGCAGAAAATCGTCATTTCTTACTATATAGGTGAGTTCGAATGTCCGAATATTGTGTAGTTACGAATGTATAAAATATTAAAGTGTTTGAAATTATAAAAACCTGTCTCTCGAAAACCTTGCGTGATGGAGAAAAAACCGATATAATATTTGAATTCAGGAGAAAAAAATACTATCACAACATTTTTCTTTCTGAGACAAAAAAAAGTTTTTTTTTGTTGCTAAGTGTTATTAGTCATTTTGACAGTGGTCCAACACATTTAATAAACGTTAAGGTTTGATCCCCAGTCACGACAATTTTTCAGGGTAAGATTTTCTGAAAGTTTTTTTCCACACCTATAAGACAAATTTTAGAAAACGTTTAGTCCTAAATATACCCAAAAGATCAATAAATCATCGTAATCATTCAAATCATACTCACCTTGTTTAGTATGAATGTATGTCTTATGTTGAATGTTCATTTCTTAAATTGTCCCCAACATTGAGCTGATTACTCATCCGGAGGGACTCTCATGTTCTTGTGAGGTCATGTCCTGTAAGGCCCGGGTGGAGTGGAGAATGTAAAAAAGTAATTGTATACAAAGGGGACAGATTAAACTATGAAAGAGATGAATTGAGTTTGAATTTTTAACGTTTAAAAATACCACGTGAATATCAAGAGTAGCAGAAACGTTTCTAGTCTTGAAGTCAAATGTTAAAAACAGCTTTTGCTCTATTTCACCGTCAGGAAGTAAAGGAGCTTTGTCGTTGCCTAAGGGATTCATAAATTTGCACAAACAACACGGCGCAGAAATATATTTTACATAATACACACATAACGTCGGCTTCTAAGAGCTTCTATTTTTACCTTAAATGCATGAATACAGAAATTATTCTAAAATGTAGATATTCCAAGATGGCCATTTTTCCTTAGTAAACGGAATGATAAAATTCTCTGACCCATAACTATATCAATTCTTTTAATACAGGGCTATTCAAATAGAAGGAAACACATTTCAAACATTTATTTCTTCCAAACTACAAAAAATAGAAACCCAAATCCAACGTTCCTGGAAAGAGAAAAGGTTGAAGTTCCGATCACGCGGCCGCATTGGCGCTATTGCTTGTCATATTGTTTGTATCAAAATGGCGACACAATAGGACGTTGGATGGGATAGGAGGAGCGGAAAATCAACTTCATCGCCGGTGGTCTCCCAGGTCATCAGACCAAACTCCGTGTGATTTTTATCTTGGGAATACGTAAAAGACCGTGTTTTTATCCCCCCTATGCCTGACACTCTTGAAAATCTGCGACATCGAATTGTTGAAGCTGTGAATTCGATAACTAGAGACCAGCTGATTCGCGTGTGGCAAGAAATGAGTCACTGTTCTGATATTTGTCGTGTAACACATGGTGCTTATACTGAATGCATAAAATAGTGAAATTTGAACTTTTCTCTTTCCAGGAATGTTGTATGTTGTAATTATGTTTATATTTCTTGTAGTTTGCAGGAAATAAATGTTTGAAGTCTGTTCCTTCTTTCTGAATATTATGAATTTTAATTTTTAAAAGGATTTATCTACAGCGATAATTTTCAAAAATGTTCAGTACTGAGACCAGGGATAATATCGTTGCCTCAGGCGCATCTGGTTAGAACTCCAGTAAGGACAACTATCCTGAGTGAAGTTTTATTTGAGATTTTCCTCACTTGAAAGACAAATATCAAGAATGTAAGAAAAATAGTTTCTGAACATCATCTGTTCATCATAAAAACCATATAATTTTCATCTTTTTAGTACGAATATATGAATTATATATCTTGTCTTATGTTGCCTAGGAAGTGGTCCCGATATTAAGATGATCGCTCATCTGAGATGGTCCTCCATATCCTTATGTGATCAAAAAAGCATGATTCATTCCATATTTTAAAATTTTCTCACGAAAGGTCTTCCTGTAGGCCGAAGGCCTGGTATGAAAGTGCCTACAAAAGGAGAGGTTAGCTAAGGAAAAGAAGAAAATGTAATTTTCGAAATTGCTTATTGCAGATTTGCATTGTTAACTTAGAGAAAACACATTAGATAATATTTGCACGATTTCTTATCTAGATGCAGTCCAACATAACTGAGGCGTTTTCATTATTTTCCTCGATTATTGAGAATAAATGCTGTGTTGTAATACCATTGTCAGAATCCATTTCAACATAATCACCATGTCACATTAGGATATTCCTTTAAAATCAGTGAACGGAAGCGATTTTGTTCATGAAATCCCATAGATGATCTTCTGTGATACTCAACTTGGTACTCAACAATTAAGTCTTAAGAGACTTCATATGGATTCCAAGGTTACGTTAAAAATTCACATTCATCTTATACATAAATCTAATGCAGCTATTGCAATTCTATATCCGTTTTTGAAATCAGCTACACTGTCTACTAGGATCAAGCTGTGATATGCAGCATGTTATATAGCTGTGAAGTCTGGAGTATCCTCTCTTGCCTGCTATAGAAAGAAAGTTCAAATTATTCAAAACAAATGCTTAAATATAATATTTTCAGCCCCAATGTACACGAGGATCGCAGAGCTCCACTACATAGCACATATGTCCTATATTGCGACGACAATCGAGCATCAAGTCACACCATGTTGTATGTTATCACAAATCATCCAAATAGGACACAATAGGACATATACTATAGCTACGTGCTGTTCATCGAAACGTATTTAGGCCTATATGTCCCTGGTCCCAGCAACATAACCGAGTACTGTGCCCATAATCTGTAGAGCGTGGTTCATTCTGTGATGTCGGCTTTCGGAATCTCTGCTTGCCGGCTGTGCAGTTTATGATTCCCTATTCTGACTGGACACGCTTCACCCTCAATCTCATATCATCGCATAGTTGAATATCAATGCCGCTAAATGTGCAAGGGTTAAGTGGCTAAACCTCTTATACCGTTAGTCATAAACTTATTATCTGCCTCAACTGGTTCCAGTATTAGTTTAAACTCTGTTACCGATATCTTAAAAATGGCAAATTCACCAATAGAAATTCTCAGCCTAATGGATAGACTATGTTACACATGTGCAGGAGAGAGCAGCAGCAGCTATAAGAGCTATGTGCAGTATCAAAGACATCACATCGTTAAAATTAGTCACAGTCATGAAATTATTCGCATCAGTGATCACCCCGATCGTCACCTACGGGATAGAACTGATATGGGAGAAACTATCGACCAGCGATTTGGAGAGGTTAGAATAATAAGTAAACCAAGATTCATCAAAAAGGCATTAGGTGCAAGCAAATACACACCAACAGAATGGCCTATATGCTAGCCAGAGAAACCTTCTTCATAGAGGACTGAGGCAAAGGATACTACTGCCAGCAACGGAGCCATATAAGAAAGTCATCGAAAAAAAGAACAGAAGAGAGAAAAGAGATCGACGAAGATTTCTACGCCTCAGATGCCATGGTAAACAGAGAGTGGACTGGAAGTAACCAACCACAAAGGCACAGAATCATAGGTTTAGCAACACACGGATATCATCACAAAATGTGCAAAAATACAAAATTCCACCAACCGAGTGATTCGTGTGAATGCAAGATATGCGGCCAAAAGTGTGAGCGATACCATTACAAACAATGCAGAATATGGACAGGATCACTGAACGAACTCATAAAAGACAAATCATAAACTTATAACTTAATGCTCTTTCGAGTGCCTCTTACCAATTTATTATTATTATTATATTATTATTATTATTATTATTATTATTATTATGTTACACAGATAGAAAGGATATGATAAAAAATGCATTGATGTTGTGATTATTTACTTCTTCAGTGTTTAAATGGCATAAAGAGTAGGATACGTGTAGGCAATCAGTTTTCGGATACTTTTGAAATCCACAATGGGTTGAAGCAAGGATACACAATATCTCCTCTACTATTTAATTTTGTACTAGAGCATGCCATCAAATCTTTAGAGGATGAAGGAGGTCTACAACTCAATGGTATTAATAAGCTGTTAGTTTATGCTGATGATGTAGTACTATTGGGCGATAGCGAAGAGGTACTACAGGCCAACATGTACACACTATTGACTAACACTAAGAAATTAGACCGAAAGTAAATATAAATAAAATTAAATACATGGTCACACGTAGAAATTCATTATATAATGGAAATGGACAGCTAATAACAAATGAGAGAAATTTTGAGGAAGTGGCTGAATTCAAATACCTTGAAACAATAATCACAAATAGGAATGAGATGCACAAAGAAATTAAACATAGGCTCAATTCTGGAAATGTATGCTATTATGCATTACAGAGACTCTTGACGTCCCAACTCCTTTGAAAAAAAAACGTTAAACTGAAAATATATAAAACTATTATTCTACCAGTTATATTATATGGTTGCGAAACATGGACTCTTGCTTTAAGGGAGAAAAAGAGATTGCGAGTATTTGAGAATAAAGTACTTAGGAAAAATTTTGGACCAAAGAGAGATGAAAAGAAATGTGAATGGAGAAGACTACATAACAATGAACTACATGATCTTTATAGGAAGCCAGATGTAATAAGAACAGTTAAGTCTCGTAGACTGCGATGGGCAGGACATGTGGCCCGAATGGGCAATGAAAGACGTGCATGGAAGCTTCTTGTAGTAAAACCAGAGGGAAAACGCCCAGTTGGTAGACCAAGAATAAGGTGGGAGAATAACATTAACTATGATTTGAGGGAAGTAGATGATACAGGGAATGATTGGAAAACAGTAGCTCAGGATATAGGAATGTATGGAGAGCTTATGTCCGCGCGGCCATGAACCTACGGGTTCGATAGTACCAGTGAATTAGTTAGTTACTTCTAGTGACTATTTACACTGGAACAAAATAACGAACCAACATAAATTATCTGGACAGGGACGTTCTAAATTTTTCTTTTAGTGTGAAATGCATTTGCGTTAAATGGTTAATTGATTTTTGTAAATTAAAAAATAATATCAGCTGTGGCTGCTATTATAATACTTTCTTGATTTTCTTATAGTACACTTACCACACATTTATTGCATTATGTTTTTTTTTTTCAGTGTCACCTGTTTGTCATTCGACATTTCAGATATTCTCTCCTGGCATTGGCGTATTGTAACCCACTTCTGTGGTTGTGTAGCGCCTGGAAGGCAGGGTTACGCTGTCCCAATGATATGATGAGGGATGACGGTGGGTAATGATGCGCCAAGAGAGGCCTTAAACCTAAACTTAATCTAATGAGGTGAATGTGACATTGATGATAATGATGGCCAGATGATGTTCGGGGACCGTTTGGGCTTTAAAGTATCCTGACATTTGTCTTACAGGTGAGGAAAAAACCCCGAAAAAAACCTCACCCAGGAAACTTGTCCCGAACGGGGGTCGAACCCGGGCCCGCTGCGTGACAAGGCAGCACGGTACCTCGAGACCACAGCGGTGGACTTATTGCATTATGTTATTTCATACATTTAGAATATTAAATTGAGTTTCCAGATTGGGTTACTCAGTTAAATATAATTGAATATGGAACAAATATAGTTACATGTTGTCACAAGATCAATGTACAGTTACTGGAATTTAATTTAGTTCCACCAACCCCTGTTGTTTTTAATCAAAGACATAATACAATATTTATCGCATAAGAATTTAAAAATACAGGACAGAGTAATAAGACCACCAAAACTTGAAATGCCTTTTTTGTTGGTGTTGCTAAAGTGAATGAATTATTTAATTGCAGATGCGTCACTACCAATCGTAAACGTTCCCACTATTGCCATACTCCTGTTCCATATATCTGTACAGTTTAATAGGCCCTATTTAAACGTAACCATATTACTATGCAAACTTATCTATTTCAATCCTTAGTACCTAGATTTATATAATACTTCCTTCATTTAAAAGTCACGAACGTATCCGAGTGGTTTAAGGCAGGATTCCTTGGTGCAGAGCTACGGGATTTGCGATGGTTCGTGCCTCCATGGGGGAGACATTTTCTCATGAAATTTCGGCCAGCATGGGACCGGTACCCACCCAGCATCGTGAGGATTTTTTGTAACTACAATAAATAGCGGCTCCAAATTGAGAAAACCAGCTATAACGATAGGGGACCTGACATGCTGACAAAATGTCACCCATATGCAGGCCATTTGATTGTACACCTCTGTGATAAACACACATGTTTGTGGGAGCAGCAGACGGCTGGTAGGCTAAGGTCCTTCTAGACCAGTCGCGCTATGGCAGAGCTGCCCAAACTTATTTGTATCGCGGGTCAAATGGAAGAAACATCAAGGTGGCCTGGGCCAAAGGTCCTGTTAGAGCTGTTGTGGATGATTTTTATTGATATTTAGCAGTGTTTCACATCTTCCCGCTCCCAATTAATCTACAGTCACGATCTTCTACATCTCTCTGTCATTCCAATCTCCATCGGCTAATACTTGTTCTCTCATGCTGCTCAAAACACCGTCAAACCAGCTTATTTTTTGCTGCCCTCTTCTTCCTCTACCAAATGACCCCCAATCTAATATTCTTCTTGGGAATCTGTCTTCAGTCATTCTTTGTACATGACTATATAATTTTATTGTTTGTCATTATTATTATTATTATTATTATTATTATTATTATTAAACTTGGGTAGAAGCAACTATGGATATCAGAGGATTGGAGGAAGATAAATGGATGGACAGGGAGGAATGGCGTTTGGTTACCGGAAGACGGCGACAGCTGCCATGATAGCGGATTATTATTATTATTATTATTATTATTATTATTATTATTATTATTATTATCATAATCATCATAACCATTTTCTTGATAAATCGTTATAACACATTTCAAAAGTTCTTGTTACATTATTGATAAGACTAATATTATAGATCATTATTTTAATTTATTAGAATCATACAGGCATAATGCTCGGGATCCAGCTCAGTGTGTCTGAAAGGAATTTGCTGTCTCAGCTGTTAGTACTATGAGAAGCATCGAAGTGTACCTCATCTCACTCCCCACACTTCTCCCCGCAAACACACAGAGCTTGGTCTCGAGCTATACAGGGGCCGGATAGAAAGTGATGGAGGGCCGTATCTGGCCCGTGGGCCGTAGTTTGGGCGTCCCTGCGCTATGGAGTTCTTCATCTGAGCAATATAGGACACATTGTTGTCTTCGGTTGAGAAATCACAATATAGGCCTATGCATTATAAAGAAGGGTATCAGAACAGTTGATAGGCCTATACAAAGTTTAAGGTGCAATGGACAACAGGTAGAGATGCTATAGTTATATGCATGAGCACTTCGGTTTCTCTGTACATATGCTACTGGTTATTATACGGCAATGTTCAACTGTTTAGCCATGACAATATTTTTTCTTTTCTTTCCAGAAAGTAGCTACAAAGGGATTATTTGTACAAAACCTACAATGGAAGTCATGAATCCAGCAATAGTAGTAAAAAATATTGGCAGATTTCTTCGGTCTATCAGAGGCAACGCCAAGCCAAGTTGATCTTATGAAATTTGATCATATAAAGATGGAATTGTTTGAGGAGGACCTAATTGTGGAGGGGGGGGGGCATGTTGCACTTGTCCCATGATGGATTTTAATTATCGTCCTGGCAATGACCGGACGGACAACCGGAGAATTTTGCACACGTTTTTGTCCCCACTAAACCGAACTAATGTTGTAATAGTTTGGTTTTCCCATTTTAGTATTGTTTAGTTGTTTTTCATGTATCATCCATTGAACTTAAAACTTTGGTTTGGCGATTTCTATGAATGAAGGTCCTAAGGTGCTATACACTTTACGGAACGGCAACTGGTTCGTACTATTCCCTTGTGGAGCACTTCTTTACTGTATAAATGCCGATACATCTAAACTGCATGTGATAAACTGTGTTTAATTATAAAATAAAATTATACTCTCGTGAACTAACATATAATACAAACAGGTGACATGGAGAAAACTGCCTAACAGGGAATTACATGGTCTTTATAGGAAGCCAGATATAATGAGAACAGTTAAGTCTCGTATACTGCGATGGGCAGGACATGTGACTCGATTGGGGAATGAAACACGTGCATGGAAGCTTCTTATAGGAAGACAAGAGGAAAAACGTCCAGTTGATAGGTCAAGAATGAGATGGGAGAATAACATTAACTATTATTTGAGGGAAGTAGATTATACAGGGGATGATTGGAAAACATTGGCTCAGGATAGGGAAATATGGAGAGCTTATGTCCGCGCGGCCAAGCACCTACGGATTCGATAGTGCCAGTGAGTTAGTTAGTTTTAGTTATGCTCATGTTATACGTTTATGTCATCATGTTAATGTTAATGCTTCTACGCGAATTAGTCTTTTAGTTCTTAAAACGGGCAGAGGCATTAAAGTTTTGATTGCCTTATACAATCACATAAAGGTGTGTTAATGTAGTTTTCCAATAAACAATAAGAAATCATAGGTTACGGAAAGAGTTGTGAGACGAGTTTGAAAGAAAAAAAATATGATTGTAATAAAAAATAAAAACATTTTGTTTCGAGTCTCAATAACAAGTATGTGTTCGTCAAATGATTTATGAATGTTGGCGTAAGAAAACAAAAGACATATCTGCTTTGTCATTCGCATCCTTAAAAATAACAAGAGTCGCTTTCGTAACGTATATCCATTAAAAATAACAAACAAGACGACAGAACATGTAGAAATCTAGTATTATTGAACTATAAGCTATTTCATTTTACACTGTTTCTTTTTTAATACTATACGATCTTATAAATGGTGTGAAAAAGTAAAAATTATAGTAGGCCTATCTTCGTCTTTTCTTCTTATTCATAATTTGTAGGATTTTCATCCTGTTTATTTCCAAAATCACTTCTCCGAGGAAGACCTATTGGATGTGCATTCACTGTCTATCCATCTCTTGACTGGTCTTCCTCTTGTTATTCTCCCGTCCATTGGCCTATCTTGTTTATCTCTTTTTGCAAGTCGGTTGTATTCCATTCTTTCTATATGACCTTTCCAATATTTTCGTCTATCTATAATAAATTTGGTTATGTCTTGAATATGAAATTTTCCCCTAATTTCTGTGTTTGTGTATCTTATCAAATGATATTTACCAACTTATTTAACAACACGTTTTCAAAACTTATCGGCTCATCACAATTTAGGAACAAGATCACAAGACTCTTCTTTACTTTTGATACCACAACACAGGACCTGTCTATACTATGAATCTTACACAATATCTATGGCTAGAGCATGGAACTCACTTCCCAGTCATGTCAGGGACTGTCAATCGCTATCATTATTTAAATCCAAATTAACTGATATCTTAAGTTCGACACAATCAAAACGTTAACTGCATAACAACTATATAGAGCATTCCATTAATACTCATCTAGGAAGCTACTTAATTTATTTTATATCATTTTAATTTTTATTATATTCTATGTTTTTGTTAGTATTAGCTAGTATTAGATCACATCATCATTGTATTTTGTTTAGTGTGTATTTTAATAATATCTTAAAATTGTAATATGTATGTAATTTTTGTATAATTTTACTATTCGCTGGTTGAGTGGAAGAGAAGGCCTTATGGCCTTAACTCTGCCATCTAAAATAAATTATTATTATTATTATTATTTTTTCTTCTGAATAGTTCTGAAGATCTTCATTTCACATGTGCTTATTATTTCTTTAGTTTTTGATGTATCGGCCCTAGTTTCTGCTCCGTATACGATAACTGGTCGAACTATAATTTTATAGGCATATCAAGTAGACCTAATATTCACAAAAAGGGAGCAACTTTCACCAATATATGAATAAATCGTTGCTAACTTGATTAGTAATTTTACAAGTAAACAACGAAGCTACCGGTATATTATGTGATGTCATATGGCCATCATCGTTATCAAGCGGTTAATGATAAGTGGCCTGTTCCGTCCTCATTTATCTATCTAGTAAGTAGGCCTACTCTTCTAAGTGGCCGACCTTGGTATTGTTTCTCAACGTGGTGGTATTTTAATATTAGATTGGCGAGTCTTTCTCTAATCATTCTTCAAACGTGTGGTCTCCATTTGTTATTTAGTATTTTTTTGTAAGAATGAGTTTATATTTACGTTATGATACCATTTCTGTGTTTGCATATTTCTGTGTTTCCCATGAATAGTTTGATATTTTCCACATGAATTTCATATCTGCTGCTGTGATATGGTTTTCGTCTTTTTTATAATTATTGTTCCACATCTACATAACAATGTGATTAACTGATTATGAATATAAATTGCTTATATAATTGGTACTTATTTAATTATGAGGGCAACTATGATTTCACGTTACAAACACTATTTTAACAGTTGCGATATAATTTGCAATTCATTTTGCAAATTGGCAGTCGTGATTGAATTAGTCTTAAATACATTGTTACAATTAATATTACAATGCATGACTGCACATTCATAACTGTGAGTTTATGCAACGATTACTATTGTGGTTAGCACATATTTTGGATTGATTATTTGTTTTTAATCTATTTAATACAACAATTTTATCCTAATAATTTCAACAGTACATATGTACCAGTTCATTCTTACATGAGTAGTGGCGAATGGTAGATTGAGATTGTCAATGACCTAGGTTTGCCAACATACAATACAATATAAATTCGCCGCGTGTTATTATTTTTTATTTAGCCTGCTATAAATTTTCGAAACTAAATTACAAATTTAAAAATTAATAAAATAATAAGCCTCATGGACGTTTCTGACTGCTGTTCATGAGGTCCCGGGGTTCAATTCCTGGGCAAAGTATAGGAATTTTTCCTTAAAGGGTATCATTCCTGTGGTTGCCCATGGTCTGGAATTTAGGTTAAGAACTCTCCTGGCGTTTCATTATCATTTATCCCCCCATCATATCATCGGGGTAACGTAACTCCGCCTTCTAGGCGCCCCCAACTTCAAATGTGGGTTACAATTAAGTCAATACCAGGAGAGAATACCAGACATGTCGAAATGACAACCTGGGCATTGGGGAAAAATGGCAAGCTTGCTTGTGAACTGACAATTAGGGTGTGAATAAATTCATTGTTATATATAATTTAAAAATGCAACTGTTAATTTGGCGCTACAAACATATGTCAATAGAAAGCAAAACCCGCATATATACAAAACGATAGTTCGACAGTTATCGTATATGGAGCAGAAACTAGGGCCGATACAACAAAAACTAAACAAATAAAAAAACACATGTGAAATGAAGATTCTTAAGAACTATTCAGGGAAAACATTATTTGATAAAATACACAACACAGAAATTAGGGACAAATGTCATATTCAAGACATAACCAAATTTATTACAGATAGACGAGAATATTGGAAGGGTCATATAGAAAGAATGGAAGACAACCAACTTGCAAAAAAGAGCTAAAGAAGATAGACCAATGGACGGGAGAAGAATAAGAGGAAGACCAGCCAAGAGATGGATAGACAGTGAATGCATATCCAGTATGTCTTCCTCCGAGGAGTGATTTTGGAATTAATGGAGTATTATTACAAATTATGATTAAGAAGAAGAGTAAGAACTGTTTGTAAGTCCCGATTAAATATCATCACACTTACCAACATAACGATACTATAGAACAAACTTTATGGCAAATTTTCAGCGTGTCTGACAATGAGAGACACTTGGCCCCCGGCAGGCACACACGTTACACTCTATAGAAAACAGCAGATAGGTGCGAGTTCTCAACGCCCTCATTAATATCAATATACGCATGTGTGATGACTAGGGCCCGGATGTTATGTATTATCAAATTAAGAAATATTTACATAAATATTTAAATAGATAGATAGATCATCGGTTGATTAATGTCTTTGACATCGTCCGATTCCTATTAGCCAATTTTGTCGGTCCATCCAATCTCCTGGTTGTAGATGTTTCTCCTTCATATATAAACATATTCCCTGACTCCAGGAGGTTTTAGGTCTTCCTCTGCCTCGTCTTCCCTCAGGTTTCCATTCCAAAACAGACTTTGGTAGTCGATCCTCTTCCATTCGCTGGACATGTCCGTACCATCTTAATCGCTGAGTTTTAATATAATCTAAAATAGTGTTTTCAACCTTAATTTTCTCCCTTATAACTGAGTTCCTAATTTTTTCTCTTCTTGAAATTCTTGCTGCCCTTCGTATAAAATCCATTTCCGTTGCCAAAAGTTTTTGTTTGTTAATGACCAAAGTTCTGCTCCATAAGTAATGATGCTTTTAACAATTGTATGATATATATTCATTTTATTTTTATTACTTATATTTTTATCCCAGAATATTCCATTGAGGCAAGCAATTGCAAATTTTCCTTTATTATTTAAATACAATTGGTGAAATATTTAAATAAATATGCATTGAATCAATTATATGTAAAATCCAAAATTTGATTTATATGCTACAAAATAGAAGTTCACAGGTAAGCTAGTCAAATGTCCATTTTGATTCTAAATCTGTTCACTTCTGCTATATGGTACTAAAGTACTTGAGCCAATTGAAGTATTTAGAACACTTGGATAACATCACACGGGAAATCAACTAGGTGTCTAAAGGATAAAGAGTGGAAACATTTGAGAGAGAAGATTAATGATCTAGAAATGAACACAAAAATAGGAACATCAGAAATTCATATCAAGGAATTAGGATAGGAGGAAATCGTTTCAGGCTAGAAGAAATATAATTACGAATGAAAATGGCTATATAATTGCAGATTCCAGGATTACATTATCAATATTTAAATGTACATACAGAAAAGGATCTTAAAGGGGTGACTAACAGCAGAATTATTAGTTCCAGAGCCAAACGCGTTAGAGATTGAATAGCATAGGAAAATTAAAGATGCATTAAGCACCTGGTACAAATAGGATCCCAGAAAAAATTATGGAACGAATACACCAGTCGTTTAGAATGATTTGGAAAAAAAGAGACTCATCCAAATGAATGGAAAGAACTGTTTATGCTACCAATCTATAAGAAAGGAGGTAAAACATTGCAACAACAACAAAGATATTTCATTGCTTTGTACATTTTTTTACAAATATATTAGTATCCGACACACTCCCTATATGTGATGACATAATAGGTGATCATCTATATGGATTTAGGGAAAATGCACCTACAATAGTTGAGGTTCTTTAGTATAAGAGAGATTCTAGAAAATAATTGGGGATATTATGGCACTGTGCATCAATTATGTGCAGATTTCAAAAAGGTATACGATTTAATTAAGAGGGAGAAGTTGAAATACGGAATTCATAAAAATAAGTTAGACTTTATTCGAATATATCTAAATGGCACAAAAGTTGTGGTGCAGGTAAGCAAACTGTTTTGAGATACTTTTTAAATATCACGGGGTTAAAGCAAGGCGATACACCATCTCCTCTGCTATTCAATTTTATTACTATGCATTCAAATCTTTAGAGGATAAGAGAGCGTACAACTCAATGGATCGTCCTCCGGTAGTCTAGGAGTTAAGTTTCTTGCCTCTGGTCGCGAGAGTCGAGGGTTCAAACTCCTGCAGGGAAGATTGCATTTTTAGAATCGAAAAATCATCTATAGAGTAATAACAGTAACTAGATTAGCTTGGATCAGAAACATCCCACCTGGGGAAGTACGGGTGGTAGACTGTACTAGACAACTCAATAGTGTTACCCTAATCAACTGTTGTTTATATGCTGATGATGTGAATTATGAGGCGATAGTGAGAAAATACTAAAATAAATACATTCTATTAAATATATCTAAGGAACTGGCAATAGAAATAAATGTCCATAAAAATAAATACTGTATATGTAAGATTGTAATTAATTTTGTATTGGCAGGACAAGCAGGAATTTCAATCAAGATATAAAGAACACCTGAAGATTTCATACACGCGGGTGATAAATCAAACTATGCTAAACATCTCATTAACGCAGGTCATCGAATGAACACAATTGAAAACACTCTCACGATAATCCACCGAGAAAGCATTCCAACTAGGATAAATATATTTGAAGACCTCGAAATTATAAAGGGAACAAACAACACCTCACTTCTTAATGAGAACGCACCCTAGTCAAACCCATTATACGAAATCGTCAAAAACAAGTCAGTTGCTGCTACAAATAGTTGGAGTATACATCACCGTATACAACAACAACAACGAGTAGCGGAAGCTCAACCTGTAGAAGATGGAAGATAACTTCTGAAAGCGCTCCAGTTAATTTTATATACAATATTTTAACAAAGTTGAGGACGACGGCACCTACCAACAGGTACAATTTAATTATTAACTTCCATCATATGACTTCACCTCAACGGAATTTTATATAAATTTTACTAGTATTGATGTATATGGGTACACCTAAAAGGGGCAAACCCGCCATAGCCTGTCCCAAGCCAGGTTGAGGAAGGGTGAGGGGTAGGAGTAACTTACTTAATTACTTACTTAATACAGGCTTTCCACTTTACAGCAGTTTGCCCTTGATTCCTGCTTTCCAGAGATTCCTATCTTCCCATTGTCCATCTTCCATACCCCTCTTCATCATGGCATCATATATTCCCTCATACCATGTTCTTCTACTTCTTCCCCTTCTCCTTCTGCCTGGTACCATCAAATCCAACACCTGTTTAGGCCACTGGTCTTCCGGCATCCGTTGTACATGTCCACACCATTGTAGAGCTCTCTTTGTTATCCTATCGATAACAGTTTCCTGTGCATCCATTTCTTGTCTGATATATGTATTTCGAATATGTTGTAGCCTGGATATTCTCATACGTCTCCGTAATCCATCCATTTCTGTCGCCAAGATTCTTTTCTGCATCCTTTCATTTATTGTCCCAGCTTTCTGATCCATATGTTAAGTATACTTTCTATTATTGTCTGCATAATCCCTTTTTTTGTTTTTCTGGTCAAATTTCTATTCCATAAAAGACCATTCAGGGATCTAATCGCCTTCCTTGCACAATTTACTCTGTTAGTAATATCTTTTTCACAAGTACCAGATTTATCTATTATAGATCCAAGATATTTAAATTCTTCAACACGTTTAATTATCATATTATTTATTTGTAGGTCTTCTGAAGGTAGGAGTAACACCTCGTAAAAAACCTTGGTTCAGCCTGCCCAGCTGATAGTACCTTGTAAGGGCTCCTTTCCAGGGTTATGGTGAAGACCTCAACGGCAGATACAGCGGAGAAGGAGTCCTTCGGTGCGGTGTAACTAGCGGAAGGTAGGAGTCGTGGTGAAGACAATCAACCCAGGGGAAGGAAACCCTGAAAACAAAACCTCCTCCTGGTGGTTAAAGATTGTGCGGAAGGTTGGTACCCCTTCCACGTAAAACTTATATTACTCATAAGCTCCAAACAGTTGCAAGCAGGACGATTTAAATTGAAAACGGACCTAAAAGGGGCACGCCGAAGCGTGGTTAAGGGTAAACGCTACAAGCCGTTTCGAGTCGAGCCATATTATTTTCTGCATAGAGCTCAGTCTTCATCTGCTAATATCAACATTCTGGTTGGAGAAGCTTTCAATCAGATGACATGAAACATACAGGGTAAAAATTATTTAATCCAACAAACTCTGGGAGGTTGTAGGGGACATCAAAACAAATATTTTCCCTTAATGTCATTTTTTCCTGTGGATTATTTAAACAGGTAGAGGAATATTTCTCTAGCGGCAAATTAATTAAACCAACAAACACTTTTGCATTTTTTATTACAAAGAGACAGCACATTAACACAACGCAATTACTTAAATTACAGTAGAGGTTCAAAAATGCTTCCATTGACATGTAAACAAAGGTTACACAGGCGGATCATGTTCTGTCTAACATGGGCAAAAACTCCACGAGTATCGTTAATTGCTCCTGCTGCTGCTAGTATCCGGGCAACCAGATCCTTATGCAACAGGAGTTGTGTAAACAATGATGCGCATCTCTCCCCACACAAAAAACCCAAAGGGGTCATATCTGGGGATCGAACAGGCCATGGTACAGTACCACCTCTGCCAATCAACTTTTCTGAAAATCGTTGGTTCAAGAATCGACGCACACGACGACTGAAATTTGCCGGCGCCCCGTCATGTTGGAACCACATGCGTTGTCTTGTAGGGAGCGAGACGTCTTCCAGCAGTTCTGGCAATGCTCTGGCGAGAAAATTGTAATAGTGCTTGCCATTTAACGGTCTAGGTAGGAGATATGTCCCAGTTAAACAGTCCCCAACAACACCGGCCCACACATTTCAGTGTACTCACTCCAGGTGTATCGCTCCCATTAGTAAACATATACAATTCACTACTACACTGGTGACAAAACAATTCCTACCATCAACAGCAGCTGCAGTCATGACAATTGAAGAGCGTAATAATACCTCTACCGGTTTAAAATAATCCCCATAGGAAAAAAAAATATATCATTAGGGGAAAACATTTGTTTTGGTGTCTCCTACAACCCCCCGAGAGTTTGTCGGTTTAAATAATTTTCACTCTGTATATACACCTATAATGGTGAAATACAGTAAGTGAAATTCACTGATTGATTAAGACAGCGGTTTCCTACCTTTTTCGACTCGTGAAACTCCTTCCACAATGATCTGAGTTGGGTGAACCACTGATCTTTTAAAATAAATAAATAAATAAATAAATAAATAAATAAATAAATAAATAAATAAATAAATAAATAAATAAATAATATAAATAAATAAATAAATAAATAGTATATATATATATACAGTAGACATGTATAAAATTTAATTCTAAGCAAAAGGTTAATAACCTTAAATTAAACTTAAACCCTTAAGGGTTTAAAACCAAAAGTTACTTTAGTTACGGCTTAAAAGTTACACAACGTATAGGCCTAGTTATAGCGAAATCAAATGCATTCCTGATAGTGTAACATAACTGTAAATCAGGTATTCACGGTAATAAATAATAAGATTTAATTGAAGAAATAATGTGACAAATTCCCGATGTTACCACTATACATGTACATGACACAAAGGGACATTATAGGGTTAATTTAATTTTTAAAAAAATATATTTTTATTACATTGCTGCAGAAATGATGGAAACAATAATAGACCTAACCTTGAAACCCGCCATTAAGGAAACGTTTTTGGCGAACCCCTTGAAATATTTTGCGAACCCTCTGGGGGTTCGCGAACATAGGTTGGGAAACGATGATTAAGAATAGTAGCTTCCTTGTAAGAGTGATGAGAAAGATGGCAAAGATAGGAAGAAGTAAATATTGATCAGAGAAATAATCTCGGATAAGCTTACCTATCAGATTATTTTAAAATAACTGCCGCAAATTTCAATTAGAGGAGCGAACATGTTTGAAATTGGATGGCAGAAAAAGCTTCTTGTTGTCAAAAGATCTGAATACATGAATGATTCCGTTCCGTCTTGAATCACGTTTGTACATGATTAAGCGAAAGATAAACCCTAAACAAGACTACGGCTTTAAAAAAAATATTGTTCTTTCAGAATAAATATATCCACGTTACTGAAGCTTAAAACCTACTCTGGTCTTTAATGTTATAAACTCCAATGAATATATGAGAAGACCAAAATCATAGAACAGGTGAACCATCTCAATTATCTAGGATGTGACATTTAATTTAATTATGCTAATGGATATAACTAATAAAATAGCAAAATCCAGGGAATATGTGGTACGTTAAAACGATCACTAAATACAAAACACAAGAAGAGACCCAATTGAAATTTACAAAGAACAGGTGAACCATCTCAATTATCTAGGATGTGTACATTTAAATTAATTATGCTAATGATATAACTAATAAATAGCAAAATTTCAGGGAATATGTGGTACGTTAAAACGATAACTAAATAACAAAACAACAACGAGAGACCCAATTGAAATTTTACAACAAACAGGTGAACCATCTCAATTATCTAGGATTGTGACATTTAATTTAATTATGCTAATGATATAACTAATAAAAATAGCAAAATTCCAGGGAATATGTGGTACGTTAAAAACGATCACTAAATAACAAAACAACAAGAGAGACCCAATTGAAATTTTACAGAAAGAAGGTGAACCATCTCAATTATCTAGGATGTGACATTTAATTTAATTATGCTAATGATACTAACTAATAAAATAGCAAAATTCAGGGAATATGTGGTACGTTAAAACGATCACTAAATAACAAAAACAACAAGAGAGACCCAATTGAATTTTACAAAGAACAGGGTGAACCATCCAATTATCTAGGATGTGACATTTAATTTAATTATGCTAATGATATAACTAATAAAATAGCAAAAATCCAGGGAATATGGGTACGTTAAAAACGATCACTAAATAACAAAAACAACAAGAGAGACCCAAATTGAAATTTGACAAAGAACAGGTGAACCATCTCAAATATACTAGGATGTGACATTTAATTTAATTATGATAAGGATATAACAAATAAAATAGCAAAATTCCAGGGAATATTGGTACGTTAAAACGATCAATAAATAACAAAACAACAAGAAGAGACCCAATTGAAAATTTACAAAGAACAGGTGAAACCATCTCAATTATCTAGGATGTGACATTTAATTAATTATGATAATGATAGAACTAATAAAAAGCAAAACCAGGGAATATGTGGTACGTTAAAACGATCACTAAATAACAAAACAACAAGAGAGAACCAATTGAAATTTTACAAAGAACAGGTGAACACATCTCAATTATCTAGGATGTGACATTTAATTTAATTATGATAATGATATAACTAAAAAATAGCAAAATTCAAGGGAATAATGTGGTACGTTAAAACGATCACGAAATAACAAAACAACAAGAGAGACCCAATTGAAATTTACAAAGAACAGGTGAACCATCTCAAGTATCTAGGATGTGACATTTAATTTAATTATGATAATGATTATAAACTAATAAAATAGCAAAATCCAGGGAATATGTGGTACGTTAAAACGATCACTAAATACAAAAACACAAGAGAGACCCAATTGAAATTTTACAAAGAACAGGTGTGGAACCATCTCAATTAATCTAGGATGTGACATTTAATTTAATTATGATAATGATATAACTGAATAAAATAGCAAAATTCAGGGAATATGTGGTACGTTAAAACGATCACTAAATAACAAAACAAAAGAGAGACCCAATTGAAATTTTACAAAAGAACAGGTGAACCATCTCAATTATCTAGGATGTGACATTTAATTTAATTATGATAATGATATAAATAATAAAATAGCAAAAATTCCAGGGAATATTGTGGTACGTTAAACGATCACTAAATCAAAACAACAAGAGAGACCCAATTGAAATTTTACAAAAGAACAGGTGAACCATCTCAATTATCTACGATGTGTGACATTTAATTTAATTAATGATAATGATATACTAATAAAAATAGCAAATTCCAGGGAATATGTGGTACGATAAAGCGATCACATAAATAACAAAACAACAAGAGAGACCCAATGAAATTTTACAAAGAACAGGTGAACCATCTCAATTATCAGAATGTGAATTTAATTTAATTATGATGATGATATAACTAATAAAATAGCAAAATTCCAGGGAATAAGGTGGTACGATAAAACGATCACTAAATAACAAAACAACAAGAGAGACCCAAATTGAAATTTTACAAAACGTTGGCAGTACCGGTACTACTCTATGGTTCAAGAAGCCGGGATACATAAAAAAAAGATCTAAGTAGGATAACGGCGGCAGAAATGAAATTTTTGAGATCTGTTAAAAGGGTGCACTAAGGAAGACAGAATCAAGAACACAGAAATAAGACAGGAACTGGAAAAATATTTGCAATAACTGATAAAATAGATACATATAGACAAAAATGGAAGCAAAAATAGACGGAATGAATGAAGATAGATATCCAAAACAAATAACAAAATACAAACTTAAAGGCACCAGAGATGTGGGGAGGAGACCTAGAAAGAGATGGGCTGAAGTCGGAACGGGTCAACAGACCTAATCCATGAATGCAGATGATGATGACCTAATATTTTTATAAATTAAATATATTTAACGGCCCAACGCTGTTAGTATAGCGGTTGCCTCAGATTCAGCGGGTCTAGCATCTATCCCCACTAATGAGGCGTTTTCTGATCGGTGATTTTTTCTTTCTCACCTGTAACATAAATATCAACTGAAGGACCCAAATGATTATAGAATGAATATCTTGTATGATTGAATGATATAACTTGTTTTATAAAATTATATAAAACAATGGCTGTTCTTTGTTGTTGTATGGAAGTGAAAAATTGGATAATGAAATCAAGGGATAAAAGCAGGATACAGACTGCGGAATGCTGTTTTTGCGTAATGTGTAAGGATGCACCAGAGCGGATAGAATAAGGAAGAAACTATACGAGAAGAATTAAATAGATATAAAAATGAAGATAAAATCAGCGAAAATAATAAGAAATGGACAGAACACTTAATGAGGAATGAACAACGAAAGAATACCAAAAAGAACCTCCTGTATAATCCCAGAGGAACAAGAGATGTTGCCGACCACGTAGAAGATGGACTCCACTTTTAACTTCCCGGAGCAGGCTGCAAAGCCTAAACCTTGTAGTAGTAGTAGAAGAAGAAGGAACTGTTTAAATGTTAGTGTTGTCTCGGAGGTGGCCCTGTCATTGTATGGGTCAGAAAGTATGATGTATCCAGGGTTAAGTACTGTCGTGTATCTGTAACGCCCGGGAAGACATTAAAATAGAGTGTTCCATTCGTCCCGTTTTTCCCGGGACAGTCCTTTTTTTTTAAATGTCCCGCTGACCCGAAAGTTTTCTTGGGGACGCTCAAATGTCCCGCTTTTGGGACGATGATTGTCAATATACTTATGAATGACGACTTTCGTTTTGTTCTTTATTATGTAATTATAAATATGCGCATTAGAAAGCATATGACTACCATGCACTGTTTGGTCTATAATCTTTGTTTTTTTTACTCTCATACATTGGTAACTGGTCCATTTTTCAAATTGTCAATCCATGGTCAGTGCAGCCATTGTCGAAGGTATCCGGCTGATTCTGGTATTTGGGCGGTGAAGAAATGCAATTTTAACTTGGATGAAAGAGATTTAGTTGTGGATTTCTATACCCCTTGCAGCGATAAATACATATTGTTAAACGTTAATAACCAATGACTTTTGTGGTTTTTGATTAATATAAGTAATTTTAATGGACATTAAAAAATAGGCATAACTTATATGTGCAATTTGTATAATTTCTTTCATACAATTTTTGAAACTTCCTTTTATATTTTGTTAATGTCCCACCTTTTTTTTTAAAAAAGTCACAGGCTTTTCTTTAATTTTTTGTACATGTACCCTTTTACATGAAAGTATTATGGACACCCTACATTAAAATAACCTATAAAGAGAGAGAGATCCATCCAGCCATAGTAATTCTGCCCGAGGGCAGGTCTTTCACTGCAATCATAGCATTTTCGTGCTATGCTTTATAGCTTTACTAGGGAATTATAGGTGTGGTAGCTTCCTGTTGCTTTCCACACCGTGAAGGATGATGATGATGATAATGATAAGGATGATGGCCGGATGATTTTCGGGGACTGTTGGGCCCTAACCTTCCTGACATTTGTCTTACAGGCGAGGAAAAACCCCGAAAAAACCTCACCCAGGAGCCTGTCCCGACCGGGAATCGGACCCGGGCCCGCTGCGTGACAAGGCAGCACGCTACCTCGAGACCACAGCGGTGGACATAAAGAGAGAGATAATATAAGGCATATAAAGATAAATGGATAGTTAGAGATATGTAGAAATAGATAGGTAGGCAGAGAGAGGTAGAGAGAAAATAATGATGTAATAAATAGAACAAATGTGTAAGGTAAAGGTAAAGTGATCCCACAACAGGCCTCAGGAGGCCTTTGGGGTAGTAAGAGGTTAAGACTCCTACTTTTTCTAGACACTCGGCACTTGATTGTCAGACCCGGAGTTGTCAGCCCTGCGTGACGGCCCGCCTTCTTTACCCCAGAAACAAGCGTCTGGTACTCATTTCAGTTAGAGGCTGAGTCGACCCCAGGGCCATAGTGCCGCCAGAGGGCACTGACCCCAACGGGACTTGAACCCTCGACCCTCCGGCTTGTAGCCCAGTGCCTTTAAACCACTACGCTACGGCGTGTAGTATAATTAATTCAATAAATACTTACAATAACATGGACAAGATTATATACAACCACTAAGCTTTAATACCCGGCGTGCGTTGGCTACGCCTAAATTAATGAAATATTAAAGGTTATGAAATTGTTTGGTATATGCTGAGACGAGCCAAACATAGCGGTTTGTTAGTTTTTAATTCCGGATTTCATGTAAACCTCCACTTCTAAATGCGGGCGGATTGCGCTTATTTTTGGATAATACCTACCTCGGTTTATTTTAATTGGATGTTACTGAGTTTCGTTGTGAAACATAAAAAAATGTGATCGGTAGAGCTGTTTTTAAATTTTCACTTCTGATGAACTCCTACACCTAATGGTTTTAGAGGGTCCAATTGTGAATCTAAACAATCCATTTACCCGTTCAAAACACACACAATTTTGTAACAACATCTGTTCAGTCGTTTAGGCAGTTAGATTCGGATTCAGGTAAATTTCCACTTCTAATTATAGGATTTCGTTAAATTTTTGCATATTACCTACCTCGGTTTATTTTAAATACGATATACTGAGTTTCGTTCTGAAACATCGAAAAATGTGACCGCTAGAGCGACTTAATTTTCAACTTGAGGTGAACTTCTACACGTAATGGTTTTAGAGGGTCCAATTGGAATCTAAACCATCGAGGGACCCAAACTAGACATCCACAAAACATTTCATCAAAATCGGTCCAGTCGTTTAGGATGAGTAGAGTGACAAACACATGTACAGGCGAATTATATATATATATATAATTATATATATATATATGATCAAAATTAATTAAAACTGAAACATTTATGTAGTGATGCAACTTAGGAATTTTAGATCTTATATATAAAAATTAATGTTGGTTTGTTTGTATGTATGTTTGTTTGTTTTTTGTTCGTACTTTATGCGCGGCCATACCGTTGATCCGATTGTGATGGGGTTTTTTTTTGCAAAATGTTCAGGAGATTCCTGGGACTATTTAACTCATGCCCCAAATGGGAGTCAATGACCAATCACGTTTCAATGATTTCTGTTTTACAACAATCAGAGTCGTGTTTCACGAAATATTTATCAGTGTTATAATTACCATATTAAAGAAAGCTCCTCCTTTTTAATATTCTGAAATAGTATGATCTAGTTGCAGTGATAAACAAAAGAAGCAGATGAAGCGTACCTATCGTTTCTCATTTGTTTTCAAACATCGCCGTTTACATTAGATATATAAATATTTTAAAATAACTACAGTTAAATAATGATTTGTGAGTAAAACAGCTTAATTTTATTCGTTAAATAGTCCTAACAAATGCCACTCTTGATTTCCAAATTCTCTAGATAAATTCACTCCTCACTTCGTGAGTCGTGAATTTATCGATAATTTGGAAATCACTCGTGGCATTACTTATGATAAACATAGGCTATAAGAGAGTTGTGATACTCAACTCCTACACCCTTAAAATTGCCCTTTGTAGTGGAAAACGTGAAAAAAGTAGCTCTTTTCGACGCTTAAATGGCTTACGCTGGCCTAAACCATAAAAAATACACAAAATTAATGTACACAGAATTGAATATCTCAAAAAGCTCTACAGAAAAGTCCGCGACAGCATATGTTTATCTGTTACGGATAACTCACAAAAACAATGTTTGTCTTTCATTGATACCAAGAGTCCCTTATCTCTTACGGATAACTCACAATAACCATTTTTGTCTTTCATTGATACCAAGAGTGGTTAAGGCAAGAGGTCTTGGCGCAGAACTACGAGACTTGCGCTAGTTCGAGTCTCTACGGGGGAAGGATCTCACCTGAAGTAAAAATTTAACAATCGTTTTAGCGGCCACATTTTTAGATGTTACACAACGACACTCGGTATATCATATTAAAATAAACATAAAAAAATTAGCCAAATCCGACAACTAGAAGTGGAGATTAAAAACCTCCTAAACGACTGCACCGATTTTGATGGACATTTTTATGTTTTTTTGAGTCGGTCTCTGGATGGTTTAGATTCACAATTGGACCCTCTAAAAGAATTAGGTGTAGGAGTTCACATGAAGTGAAAATTTAAAAATCGTTCAGCGGTCACAATTTTGGTGTTTCACAACGAAATTCTGTATATCCTATTAAAATAGGCTGAGGTAGATCTTATCCAAAAATGAGCGAAATCGAAATGGAGGTTTACTTGAAATCCGAAATTAAACACTGCCTAAACAACTGGACCGATTTTAATGAAATATTGTGTATGTGTTTGTGTGGGCCCCTGAATGGTTTAGATTCACAGATGGCGCTGCGATCGGATAATAGAATTTTTTTATGTCAGTTGTGTAGTCATCTGCATTACCGACATATTCCGCGCGACAAAATTATGGACGTCGTAATGCACGCTTCTTAAGCCACAACATATGCCAGTGAGGAGTTTTTTTTTGCGAGCTTATTAATTAATGAATTTTATGGTAAAAAAAGTAACTTGTACTTTTATCGTCCGGTCATGACACGAGAACTGAACGTTCGAGCAAGACAACGTCTGCCGGGTCCGCTAGTTATCAATAATAATTAAATTATTATGTCCCGCGCTATTGCCGAGCAGTTTAAGGCATGATGCCTTGGTGTAGGAATAAGGGACTTCAGCTGGTTTGAGACCTCATGGGAGAAGGAAATTCTATCATGGGATTTTGACCAGAATTGAACAGTGTCCATCCACTATCGTGAGGAATTTGAGTATCTAAAATAACTAGCGGCTCCAGGTTGTGAAAACCATCTATAATGGCTGGGGGACCCGACATGTTGTCAACACGTCACTCCTATGTGCCTGAGTGATCGTTCACCTCTGTGATTAACACATGTGGATGTGAGGCCAGAACCCGTGTGGAGGGCAAGGGAGTTCTAGGTCTGTCGCGCTATGAATTCATTATTATTGTTGTTGTTATTATTATTATTATTATTATTATTATTATTATTATCCATAATTTGTAGGATTTTCATCCTGTTTGTTTCCCAAATCACTCCTCGGAGGAAGAGGTATTGGATGTGCATCCATTGTCTATCCATCTCTTGGCTGGTCTTCCTCTTATTCCCTACCCGTCCATTGATCTATCTCCTTTAGCTCTTTTTTGCAAGTCGGTTGTCTTTCATTCTTTCTATATGACCTCTCCAATATTTTGGTCTATCTATAATAAATTTCGTTAGGCCTGTGTCTTGCATATGGCATTTGTCCCTAATTTATTATCAAATAATGTTTTCGCCTGAATAGTTCTTAAGATCTTCATTTCACATGTGCTTATTATTTGTTTAGTTTTTGTTGTATCAGCCCTAGTTTCTGCTCCATATATGATAACTGGTCGAACTATCGTTTTATATATGCTAATTTTGCTTTCTACTGATATACTGTATGTTTGTTGCGCCGAATTAAATCTTTCATATATCCTGATATTTGGGCTGCTTTATTAGCTTGTTTCTTTACTTCTTCTATTAAATTTGTAATGTTTGTTATTAATACATAATTAAATTCTGATACTTGTTCTATAATTTTTATAATTATTATTGTTATTTATATTATTATTATTATTATTATTTATTATTGTCGTTACTGTTATGCCGAGTAATTTGTACTTGAAATCTGTATACTTACGTATATTATTTACACTCTGTATAAACGAATGGTTCTGGGGTAATATTTTGCACAGGCCAGGTTTCTTATTATATACGCCAAGGCTATCTCTGGGCTACCAAGGCCGATTCGAAGGAAAGAGTTGTAAAATACGAGGAAATTCATATGTTTAAAACATAAGAGAGGAAGTGCTAGAGTTGCCATAGCATATCAGGAGAACTCCGGAACTCTTTATCGAACTGCCGTGGCGTGCGGTTGAGAGAGCAACAAGCTTGAAAACAGGGATAGAGAGAGAGACTGTTTCATTGATGTCGTCACAGTTCCCTTCGCACGCGCTCTGAACACTTTGAGCGATAGCTAGCAAAAGCAGATAGTAAGTCTAAACTCTTGCATGCAACAGGCTGTTGTTTCCATAAGCATGCCAACAATCGCTAGTTAACGATCCTCTATTCTCGATATTAATTGTTGTGTTTATTGTGATGGGTGAGTTGTTTTAAAGTACCATCGTGTTTTGAGGTTAGTTTGAAACAGCTGTGAAATTAACACGTAACACAAACTGAAGTACTGTTTATTTCCATTCATGACGCCTGCAAATCAATGCAAACATATTGCAAGGTGAGTTTAGTGGCTTTTTAATTTTATTTTAGATACATATTTCAAACTTATAGTTTACTAATCATATAGGTTAGATCCTCATGCTCTTATATTGTATCATTCTTTCATTGTTTTCTGTCCAAGAGTAAACACTCAGCATTTTCCACAATATCGTGCTATGTTTGGAGTTTTATTATATGATTAGAGTTTTGCATAAATGCGGTATATTCTTTTCTTTTCCATATCCTTGTATCAATTTTTTTATGTTAAGCCTCTCGTGTAGATGAGGAGAGTGCATCTAGCTTCATCTGTTGTGTAGAGTTTTTGACTCGGCCGGAGACTAACAAACCGCAATTAGGTTTTGCCTCTTCTTGTATATACAATTAATGTTAAAATTTATCGTTAGGTTTAAAGAAAAGTAATAAGAAATAAGTAAGAATAAATGCTCAGCATTTTCCACAATATCATGCTATGTTTGGACTTTTATTATATTGTTAGAGTTTTATGGAAATGCGGTAGTTTCCTTTCTTTTCCATATCCTTGTTTTCAATTTGTTTATGTTAAAACTCACGTTAGATAAGGAGAGTGCATCTAGCTTCATCTAAATTCACCGGAAGCATCAAGTATATGTTTTGTAGATTTTTGACTCAGTCAGAGACTAAGAAACCCCAATTAGGCTTTGCCTCTTCTTGTATAGACTATTAATATTAAAATTTATCGTTATGTTTAAATAATTTACTTAAAAATCACTAAGCAACTTAAAATGTACGATAAGCCAAAAACAGTAATATACCTCTATTTTGGTTTCAACCAAAATATAATAGTATTAGGTCGAAACTAATTACATTATTGTTTCTAATTCTGGTGAGATAGATTGTTTACACAATACTTTTTAACTTAAAACCAAATTACATAAAATAAACTTAATATGCAACACTTACACAGAAGGAAGTTACTCTATATACTGTATATACAATGAATTCCGATTAATAGGACACATAGTGACACACGTGGATCTTGCTATGAGGTCTAATAGAGCGGCTAGTTCAGTTAATCGGAATTTATAAAGTGCTTTTATAAGTACTTCGTGCTTGTAAACTTGGTGAAATTACCCAGCTGGTCATTCTAATCGAAGGTCCTATAAACAGAAACAAGTGTAATTCTAATTACCAATTTTGTATTATTTTACCAATATGTACATTAATTAGTATCATGATTATAAATTGACTCTCTGTGGTGTAATGGTTAGCTATCTGACTTATCCCAAGAGTCCCCTTGCGAGAACAATTGGATAGCAACGTAATATGAGAGCGATTTCCAGTTGAGGTTGAGGGACTCCATTTCACTAACCAAGTAATTATCTGCACTGTCATCTATTAACAAATGCAACAAGTTGAGTCGGTTTTTCTTTACAGAGCTGCCGTATCATTGATTTATTTTTTAGCGATATTTAGTTGAAGTTGAGGGACTCCGTTACACTAACCAAGTAATTCCCCGTACTGTCATCTATTAACTAGTGCAACTACCAGTTCAGTCGATTTTACTTTTCAGAGCTGCCGTGCCATTTATTTATTTTTTATAAGTTGTAATAGTAAGCATATAACTAAGGCAAGGATTTTAATGCAATAAAAGTTAGGATTCCAACGCAGATAGTATAGGCCTATATAATTCAATTGTTTCTGTGTGAAACGAAGACAAAATACAGTCAGAAGTCTTACTTCTCATTATATTATTCAACTGTTTGTATGTGAAACAAAAACAAACGACTGTCAGAAGTCTTACTTCTCATTATATTATTCAACTGTTTGTATGTGAAACCAAAACAAAATACAGTCAGAAGTCTTACTTCTCATTATATTATTCAACTGTTTGTAGTGAAACAAAAACAAACGACTGTCAGAAGTCTTACCTTCTCATTATATTATTCAACTGTTTGTATGTGAAACCAAAACAAAATACAGTCAGAAGTCATACTTCTCATTATATTATTCAACTGTTTGTATGTGAAACCAAAACAAAATACAGTCAGAAGTCTAACTTCTCATTATATTATTCAACTGTTTGTATGTGAAACCAAAACAAAAGACAGTCAGAAGTCTTACTTCTAATTATACTATTTTGCAATCTTAACTTT
Source organism: Diploptera punctata (assembly GCA_030220185.1). Classification (NCBI taxonomy): domain Eukaryota; kingdom Metazoa; phylum Arthropoda; class Insecta; order Blattodea; family Blaberidae; genus Diploptera; species Diploptera punctata. The sequence continues at coordinate 52,391 of JASPKZ010009727.1, read as the reverse complement.
TACTGCATTAAAATCCTTGCCCAACATGTAACACATGCAGTCGCTGTCACTAATTTTAGGTATTTTAGCTCTTACACTATTTTGGAATGTAACATTGTAATAAAAGAACACCAATATATGTTTCAAAATAATGTAATTAAAAGCAACTAAAATAATCCTCTTTGTTGCATAAATGAAAATAAGAAAATTTAATAAATATTTGTGTATTGTATTCTTGTAACTAAACTCGCCGGCACTATCGAACCCGGAAGTTTATGGCCGCGCGAAAATAAGCTCTTCCCTAACCGGAGGCAATCTCTTCCAGTCATACCTTGTATAATTTACCTTCCTTAAATCGCGATTAACATTATTCTTCCATATTATCCTTGACCTAACTACTGGTCACTTTCTCCTGGGTTTCGATAAGCTTTCCATGCCCCCTCATTCATTCTCTCATTAGTGCTACATGTCCTGCCTTAGTAATATATGAGTCTTCATTATTTTTCTTATTATGTCTGATTGCCCATTAAAAATAGCTCACTGTTAAGTATTTTTCTACGTTCAACTGTCTATCTCCGGCATCCTCTTTTGGTGCAAGTCTTTTCCTAAGCACCCTAATCTCATAATAAATTAACAATTGAATAACTGTTCCCGCAGCGGACAAGTTGGTACCTTGTAACACTAAGTCGTTTCCTCCCTAATTGAGTTTGAATAATACGTAAAAATGGTGATAATGACACCTAAAGACTTTTTTCCATGAAAAATTAATTAACAAAAAAAGGAATTACATCCTTGTTCTGGGCTCACTTATGCTACTTAAACCAATGATATATGATCAACTTGTATCTTAGCGTAATAATATATTGAAAAAACACTTACATGTACTTTTATGTGGGGTTTTCCTTGCCGATCACAGAATTGTATATGTTTGGGCCTCCCGTGTCAAAGGTGTGAATTGTTGCAGACTCAACGTATTTTCACTTGTTGGACAAAATATAACACTCTTTACTTTCACATTATTTCTATATAATGAATATGTGTTATTTGACAGTTTTTTTCTTCAATTCACTCCACACATTACACTCCGAAATGGCCTCTGTGCTTCGCTGTTTTAGAATCGGGTTTGTGCACTGTTTGTATGAGGATGTCATTTCCACAATATTCTGAGTGTTGACTCTGATAAAAGCTTAAGCGTTTTAAGACTACCACATTTATTTTTTAAAAGAGCCATATGCCGAGCGCGGCGCCGGGTTAGTTGCAAGGAACGTAAACATTTTCAACGCTCATCTATGAAAAACAACTCCACGCCATTATAGAAACCCCACTGAAATGTTCTATAGGTGATGTTCTTCTCCCAGATTCGTTAAGAGGCCTTCAAGCTTATACTTTCCATCGGTAACATAAGGAAATACTTTTTCTTTTTTGTAAAAAAGGAATTCATAGGTTTTTACCAAAATAAATAACACTGAGCAACAAAAAAGAAACTTTTTTTTTTCATCTCAGAAAGAAAGATATGTGATTCTGATAGTATTTGTTCTCCTGAATTCAAATATTATATCGGTTTTTATCCATCACGCAAGGTTTCCGAGAGACAAGAATTTATAATTTCAAACACTTTAATATTATGTACATTCGTAACTACACAATATCCGAACATTCGGACTCACCTAAAAAGTAAGAAATGACGATTTTCTGCTATATTTCGCCTGTGGAGCATCTTTCTTGATGGTCCAACAATAATCGGCCAGAATATATAGGATTCCATTTGCCTGATATCTATTTTCCATAGCTGAAATCTCCAGAGTTAGCTCATCTAGTTTTATTTTACAATGGACAAATGGACGAAAAAACGTTTATTAAAAAATAATTTTTAAATCCATTAATTGAAATTGAAATAAGAAAAACTATGGGTGATGGAAAAATTCCGAATACATATTTGAAAACACGATAAAAACTGCATCAAGTACAACTATTAGCACTCATGAGACAAAATTCATGTTGACCAGTGTAATCATTCAATTTATATTATTCAACTGATCTCCCTAATCATTTCTAATACGGAATTTGAATATTATATAATCAAGAACTCGTAAATTATTTTTTATTTCTGATTAAAGATTTATTTGTTTCTGAACCTAGAGTGTTCCAACAGTGGGAAACTTTTCCAAATGCATTTTCCGTTCTTATTTGCAGTTTCGGGCTATTTAATTACTCTTTCGTCTCTTGTGTTCAGAATAATTAGATGCACCGTACATGTCTTACGTATTTGTAATTCTCTCTTCTTGTTGGAATCAAACATATTTCTCGACAAAAAAGAGGTTTCTTAGTTTTCTCTTTCTGAGAAACTTTTCATAGAATCGCCCAGATTAATAGTGAATAGTGTTTTCTAATATTCAGACATTACTTTTCTTAGTAATTTTACATAATTAATGTATAATGTTATTGTATTAGTATGTAACTGTAATATTATTGTGTTTTCTTTATGTAATTGTAATATTATTGTTTTCTTTTTGTGACCAGCCTCATGGGCTAGTGATCAGCGTTTCTGACTACAGCTCATAAGGTCCGGGTTCGATTCCCGGTCAAACCATAGGAATTTTTCCTTAAAGGGAATCATTCCTGTGGTTTCCCATGGTCTGGAATTTAGGTTAAGTTTAGGTTAAAACTCTCCTGTGGCGCTTCATTATTCATTTATCACCCATCATATCATTGGGGTAACGTAACTCTGCCTTCTAGGCGCCTCAATTTCAGAAGTGGGTTACAATTAAGCCAATGCTAGGAGAGTACACCAGAAATGTCGAAATGACAAGCTGGGACACTGGGGGAAAAAAAAAGTTTCCTTTTTGTTTTTCTTTATACTATTACCAAATATTACTTTATTGTAACAGACTGTCAACAGCACGTACGGCTAACTGCCCGTGCGACACATATTTGTAAATAACATGTATATATCTTACTTTAGGTTTAATAAAGTCCTACTACTACTACTACTTTTTAGACCCATACATCTGTACCATTCACGTATGGACTATTTGGAATACACAAAAGAAACTTTATATCCTATAAAAGTATTGATGGAATGTAAGAAAGTCAGGGAAGTTAGCAATCGAGTGCTTCGAGTATTATTGATCTGAGTACATTCATGTCATAAACAACAACAATACGGTACTCATTCAAAATCATATTTTGTTTTAGGAATGGGAAAGAATTAGTTACTTTTTGGAATTGTTTCGTTAATTTAATTAATTTCGCATTAAACTTATTTAATTCAAAACTTTTGATTAATGCTTGGCCACTCTGTACATTGAACTATGCTTATTAATATTAAAACCAAAATTTCGAAATTTTTTGACATTTTTGGTAAAAACATCAAGACTAGGCTTAAATGAACCTGGAATTGGAGACGTTGTCTTCTGCTGCAGAAGTTCAATTGTTTCAATTACAGACCCTGCTGACAAGGGTAAATCTTCCATTCATATTTTTTACTAAGACATGGCTGATTTATATAGTATGAACTCTAATTTTTATGAAGAAGTATATCGAATAAAATTAAATAGGGGAAGGTTGGACAAAACAGGGCACTAATCTTGTATCTTCGTGATTACATCCGTCATCTTTCAAATAATTGCATAATTGATTTCCAAATAGTACCTCGATTAAAGTATTCCATTAATTAAATAAAATTAAAACGTAGTTTTATTTGATTTTCATATTTATAAATATGAAAATCAAATAAAACTATGTTTTAATTTTATTTAATTAATACATATGGATTTTCATCAAGTAAACACCAACTCAATTGATTATAAAGTATTTCAGTTGGTGACGGAGCATTTCTTTGTTGCCTGTGAGAAAAAAAATTATCACAGGTTTGTATTTGTAGAGACAGTGAAATTCCCCTCAGGGGTCCTCATCTAGGGATATGTGGATGGCGACCACAAGGTGCCCAAGCTGAGCAAAACATTTCTTCCACTTACTTGTGTTTTGCACTCTTTTAACTTTACTATCTAACCTCTCTTGGTTAACTCTTGTTTTTTTCGACCCCGACGCTATTAGGGCATCCGAGGGCTAGGGAGTCTTTCCTTTCTTCCATTTCTTCTTTCCTTTATTTTCTTTTCTTCTCCAAGAAATGCCTGACCAGAGGCTATAAGATGGCAGCCCCATCACTGGTCTTGCCTTCCTTTGGCCAGCAACCAATCGAAGGGACTATTATTATGCTTTCAAGTCTTATACGAGAATTTCTCGGATCACTGGGCCATCCTATGAAACGCTGGAGGGAAAATTTTCTATAGGATCGTAACAGGCCTTGGCCTAATACATGGAAGGAAGAAGAAGAAGAAATATTATTATAATAACGATAATACTTATGATAGGTCAGGAATAATACTTTTCTGGATCTGTGGCTCGATTTTTTTGACTAGTTTTAATTATATGGTAAATTATTTTTACCAATGTTGTTAACATGTCGAATTTTCTCTAATTTTGCTATACGTATGACGAATTTTGTCTTTGTGAACAATTTGGGATGAACTACACGACGAACTACCTCTGGCCATATTTAGTAATACGATGCATTATTTCTGCCCAATTTTATCTACACGAGGAATTGTCCCTTTTAGTTATATATGATGAATATTTATTGACCAATTTTAATTATAAACGACTGTCTCTGTGACAAATTTTAATTGGGCCACTTCTACCAAAAAAGGAACCAACCCTCAAATTTTAATTATGTGAGCTAATACCACATCATTGTTCCTCAAGTATCGTTTCATTTGCTGCTAAAAATATCCAACCCACCGCCTGGCATTTTATGCCAACTATGAACAAAGTAAGAAAAACTGTCATTAATAATAATAATAATAATAATAATAATAATAATAATAATAATAATAAATAATAATAATCCATCCATCCATAGTAATTCTGCCCGAGGGCAGGTCTTTCACTGTAATCATAACCATTTTCATGCTATGCTTTGCCAGTTTTACTGGGGAAATTGTAGGTGTGGTAGCCTTCCCGGTTCCTTTCTACACCGGTGAAGGTGTGATGATGATGATGATGACAATATTATTTCGGAACCGGTTTGGGCCCTTAAAGTTTTCCTGACATTTGTAATAATAATATATTATACTAATAATAATATAATAATAATAATAATAAATAATAATAATATAATAATAATAATAATAATAAATAATAATAATTATTATTATTATTAGTATTGTGGAAAGCAACGGGAAGGCTACCACACCTATAATTCGCTAGTAAGCTGCAAAGCATAGCATGAAAATGCTATGATTGCAGTGAAAGATCAGCCCTCGGGCAGAATTACTATGGATGGATGGATATTATTATTATTATTATTATATTATTATTGTTATTATTGTTATTATGTCTATTCGAGAAGATCTAAGGACCAACACGCATACTCTATTGAGTAACACAAAGAAATTGGGACTGGAGGTAAACATGAATAAACTAAATTTATGGACACGCATAGAAATAGGCCTACATTATGTAATGGAAATGGACAGTTAATGACAAATGTGAGAAATTTTGAAGAAAGGCTGAATTTCTAGGAACAATACTTTCAAACATGAATGAGATGCAGGAAGAAATTAAACTAAGGTCAATTTTGGAAATGCATGCTATTATGCTATACAGAGACTCTTGCGTCCCAACTTTTCTCGAAAGGTAATTTAAACTGAAAATATGTAGAAATGTTATTGTCTCTGTTGTATTATATACATGCGATACATTGTCTCTTATTTTAAGGGAGGAGAAAAGATTAGTATTTGAAAATGAAGTTCTTAGGGCAATTCTTGGACTAAAGAGAGATGAACAGTCAGACGAATGGAGAAGACTACATACTCGTAACAGGGAGATACACGATATGTATAGGAAACCAGATATAGACCTAATAAGGACAGTTAAGTCTCATAGACTGCGATAGGTAGGCCATGTGGCACGAATGGGAAGGAAAGAGAGCATGGAAACTCCTTGTAAGAAACTATAGGGAAAGTACCCAGCAGGCAGGCCAAGAAGGAGGTGGGAGAATAACATTAACCATAAATTGAAGGAAGTGGATTGTAAGTGGATGGGTGGAAAACATTAGTTCAGGATAGGGATATATGGAGAGGCTATGTCCGCGCGGCCATGAACCTACGCGTTCGATAATGCCTCATAAAACTTGAAAAATATTCGGAATTTTTTAATTAGTAAAATAGTGAATAATTTAACGAAATGATAGGCCTAACTAAATAAGTCATGGACGATGAACCCTCTTCATAATACACATGAGTTTTGTAATATTAATAAGTAAATAAATAAAATTAATATCCATCCATAGTAATTCTGCCCGAGGGCAAGTCTTTCTCTGCAATCATAGCATTTTCATGCTATGCTTTACAGCTTTACAGGGGAATTTTAGGTGTGGTAACTCCCGTTGCTTTCCACACCGGTGAAGGATGATGATTATAATGATAAGGATGATGATGATGATGGCCGGATGATTTTCGGGGACCGTTGGGCACTAAGCTTCCTGACATTTGTATTACAGGTGAGGAAAAACCCCGAAAAAACCTCACCCAGGAGCCTGTCCCGACCGACCGGGAATCGAATACGGGCCCGCTGCGTGACAAGTCCCATGCTACCTCGAGACCACAGCGGTGGATAAAATTAATACATATATCATACAATTATTAAAAGCATAATTACTTATGGAGCAGAACTTTGACCATTAACAACAAAAATAAGTAAGTATATTTTGGCAACGGAAATGGATTTTATAAGAAGGGCAGCAAGAATTTCAAGAAGAAAAACAATTAGAAACTTAGTTATAGGGAAGAAATGCAAGATTGAAGACACCAGTTTAGATTATATTAAACTCAGCAATTAAGATGGTACGGACATGTCCAGCGAATGAAAGAGGATCGGCTACGCAAAATGAGGGAAGACGAGGCAGAGGAAGACATAAAACCTCCTAGAGTCAGGGAATATATTTATACATGAAGAAGAAACATCTAGAACTAGGAGATTGGATGGACCGACACAATTGGCTATTTGGATCGGACGACGTCAAAGACATTAATCAAACGATGACCTATCTATCTATATGTAAACTGTATGTTTTAAATTGATTGAAGAATCGACCGCGGTGGTCTCTGACTCCGAGAGTCGCTGATTCAAACACGGCGGTTCGATGGATTTTTATAAAGAATGGAGAAATCCAATGGACAAGTGCATCGGGGGGGGGGACTTCAAGGCCATGGGTCCCAAGTTTGAATATTTTCGTGCTCGTAAAAGAACTTTATGCTTAAATTAGTGCCTCTGAGCAAAATTTAATTAGTCTTTCTCATCCAAGTAATACCTCAGTTCTGTACTATGTACCTTCTTGAGGCGATGAGCTAACCACTTGTCACTCGCTGATATCTGCAGGGAAATAAGTGTATCTAAATTAGTTTGGTTAAGTAACTCTCGCAACGGAGCACCCTTGCCCCACGTATTCGCCTCTTCCAATGATCGTGAGTTCAAAACCGATCAAAATCAATGGATTTTTAAGGGCTTAAATATACGGCATGTGAAATAACCTCATGTCTGAAATAAGAGACATCTGAGGAAAATTTGTTGGCCCTTTAAATTACGACGCTAAATGATTTGAGGTATAGAGAGCGTCATTAAATAAACAAAACCATTTACCTGTCGTATGAGGGAAATTTTGTGGAAGTGGCTGAATTCAAATATCGAGTAACAATAATCACAAATAGGAATGAGATGCTCAAAGATTTTAAACATAGGTTCAACTTTGGAAATGCATGCTATTATGAATTACAGGGACTTTTCCTTTCGAAAACAAACTGAAAATATATATAACTGTTATTCTACCAGTTATATTATATGGATGCGAATCATGGACTTTTACTTTAAGGGAGGAAAGGAGATTACGAGTATTTGAGAATAAAGTTCTTAGGAAAATTTTTGGACCAAAGAGAGATGAACAGACAGGTGAATGGAGGTGACTACATAACAGTGAAGTACAAGGTCTTTATGGTTAGCCAGATGTAATAAGAACAGTTAAGTCTCGTAGACTGCGTTGGTCAGGGCATTGGCACGAATAGGGAATGAAAGACGTGCATGGAAGTTTCTTGTAGGAAAACCAGAGGAAAAACGCCCAGTTGGTAGACCAAGAATGAGGTGGGAGAACAACATTAACTATGATTTGAGGGAAGTGGAATATACAGGGAATGATTGGAAAGTATTGGCTCAGGATAGGGATGTATGGAGAGCTTATGTCCGCGCGGGCATGAACCTACGGGTCCGATAATGCCAGTGAGTTAGTAAGCTACTTACCTGCCTATGAAGTAAGTTACTGCTGCTACTACTACTGATGTGCACTTAATAACACTGGCCAACATGATTTTTGTCTCATGAGTACCAATAGTTGTACTTAATGCAGTTTTTTTATCGTGTTTTCAAATATGATTCGGAATTTCTCTATCACCCACATTTTTTAATTTTAATTTCAATAATGGATTTAAAAATTATTTTTAATAAACTTTTTTCGTCCATTTGTCCATTGTAAAATAAAACCAAATGAACTAACTCAAATGATTTCAGCTATGGAAAAGAGATATAACGGCAAATGGAACCCTAATATGCTGGCCGATTATTTTTTGACCAGCAAGAGGGATGCTCCACAGCCGAAATATAGCAGAAAATCGCCATTTCTTACTTTCTGGTGAGTCCGAATGTTCGAATATTGTGTAGTTACGAATGTAGAAAATATTAAAGTTTTGAAATTATAAATTCCTGTATCTCGGAAACCTTGCGTGATAGAGAAAAACCGATATCATATTTGAATTCACGAGAAAAAATACTATCAGAATCACATATTTTTCTTTCTGAGACAAAAACAAAAGTTTATTTTTTGTTGCTCAGTGTAATAAAACACATTGCTAATGTAGTGATTTTGTATTTTATGATATTCTATTCTATTGTAAGTCCATGTTTCCCTTTTACAGAGACTTAGACGCTCTCCCCCTACAGGATAGAATTTGAACCATATTAATTTAGTTACACTTGTTTTCGTATAGATGCCATTTTGAGTGGCCCGTGGTCAGCGTTCCGCCTCATACTGGCATGTAGGAAACCAAGGTAGTACTAGGACGGGAAAATTCGGTAAATTTTTGCTTAGAGACCTTTTCATTCAGGCTTAAGGATTTTTTACGAGCCTGAAAATCTTCAGACTCGGGACCCACGGCTTAAAGTCCCTCCCGGAGGACTTGCTCCTTGGATTTTTCCGTCCTAAAAAATTCATACAGGACGTTTAATCAGATATTGTAAAACAAAGTGTTTTATTTGTGAAGAATGCATTGTAGATATTGTAAAGTTAAATTATTGATTTTGAATTTTTTCACGTGGAGCTATGTAAATGTGTGATGCTCATTAAGGTAATGGATTATTGTATTGTGTGTTAAGCCGCTCCATAAATGCTTGCAAGTGAAACAAGAAATATTTAGATTTTAGCGAACAAAAACCTAAAACGTATTTAGTACACTGATCTGTAAATAACCGAATATTAACGGATCACTTTATATATTTAAATTAATGGATTCGATGTAAAATGGTTTTAAAAACGATCTGTTGTATTTTAGATGAATTACAATGTTTATTTGGGATAAAATACTGTTATTTATTAAGCAAGTCATTAAAGTTAAATTGTATCAACAAACATACGTGTCAATATTTTTAATATTCATTGTTATCACAATTGAGGTTATGTATTAAAATGTTGTTTGCGCGATAGTGCGTTTTGTCGTACTTACAGCAATGGCGACCATGATTGAAAGATCAACTTCCTACATTTCGGGGTTGCCAACCTAAATAACTATATTGTAATATTACATATTAATATGCAAGTGAAAATTGGACTCTTAACCGTTCAGACAGAAGGAAAATAGAAACTGCAGAAATGAAGTTCCTACGTTCAGTAGCAGGTGTGACAATTTTGGACAAGAAAAGAAGTGAGGATATTAGGAATGACTTAAATATTTTGAATTTAATAAATAGAATTGACAACATGAGAAACAACTGGTATGAACATGTCAAGAGAATGCCTGCAGATAGAATCCCTCAGCTGTTACTAAAGTACAAACCAATAGGACATAGAAATGTTGGACGCCCATTTACTAGATGGGAGGATTAATTAAATCCCACTTGATGTGAAAACAGGTCAAAAGGCCTAATTTCATGAAGCAGAAGAAGAAGAAGAAGAAGAAGAAGAAGAAAAAACGCGTATGGGAAGTAAAACCACTGCCCTCTATGTATACTACATACAATGTATATACAAAAATATCCAAGAGGTAGTGTTAATATACATTATACGAAACAAATTACTGCATTTTAAGTTAACTGAACTTTATTTGAAACAATATAAAACAATAAATACGTACTTGCGTCATTTTGTCTTTACTTGGTCTCACGTCCTCCTATAGTTTCAACTAATAAACATTGCCCACACTGTTAACGTTAGTCTTTGTTTATAATGAACGCAAATGTTTCCAACAAATATGTTATTATTTTACTATTATTTATTATTTCGAAAACGCCATCGCGCAAAAAAAAAAAAATGTACAACGCCACTTTGTCAAGTGTTTTACAGAATTTCGAAAATTAAAAGCGTCGCTCGGTTTTTAAATATTTTCGTCGCTTCTGTAAAAACCACTTCCCAACCTCGCATCATAATATACTATTTCCAGCGCTGTAACAAAGCGTATCGTTGTAATTCGCATGCAGCACCTGTGAAACACATATGAGGAATCTTTAAGACCCAAATGGCCATCAAAACCACTCATATAATATTCATCTTGTTTGGTATGAATGTTTGAGTGAATGGTATGGTTTCACTTAAATTTTCATGTCTCGAAGATGTCCCCCCACCTCATTGAGCTGTTATGATGTATGTATATGATTTAGAATTACTTACTTACTCACTGGCACCATCGAACCCGCAGGCTCATGGCCGTGCGGACATAAGCTCATGGGTTCCCTGAGGTAGTCCCCGCCCGGAGATCCGAATGGGGGACTATTTGACCTCCGGAAAATGTTACCCCAGTTGAACCCATGTCCGCATTTCTTGACGGTTGTATTTTTACGGTGAAAGATCATCACTCTTTCGCCCAAGGTACTTTTTTTCGTCTGGCTTATCACCTTCGACCAGTCCGGCATGGGTAACCCTATCGGCAGCAATGGTACCGCCGCCATAGCTCTCAGGATCATTTAAGCACGCAAGCCACTCCACCACGACAAGGTAAAGATACCATTGAGGGATTTATAATAAACTGAAAATATAAAATTGTTATTCTCCTAGTTATATTGTATAGATGCGAAACGTCGACTCTTAACTTTAAGGGAGGAAAGGAGATTACAATTATTTGAGAATAAAGTCCTTAGAAAAAAAATTGGGCCAAAAAAGAGATGAACAGACATGTGAATGGACAAAACTACATAATAATGAGCTACAGGGTATGAATAGAAAGCCAGATATAATAAAGAACAGTTAAGTCTCGTAGACTGCGATGGGCAGGTCATGTGGCACTGAATGGGAATGAAAGAGGTGCATGGAAGCTTCTTATAGTAAAAAACAAGAAAAAACGCCCAGTTGTAGAACAAGAATGAGAGGGAGAATAGCATTTTCCATGATTTGAGGGAAGTAGATAGTACAGGAGATGATTGGAAAACATTAGCTCAGTATAGAGATGTATGGAGAGCTACGGATTTGATAGAGTCAGTGAGATTGTTATGTGATTAGGAATATAAAAACTTCTCGCGTCTGGTAATGTCTCCATATATAAACTTCTACTCGTATTCGAGTAATGCAAGGTCGAAGGATAGATGAAGCTCCTATTTATTGTGATACGCAAGAATTCCAACTGACGAAACCCGTTGTACACATCACAGGAGCAGATTAAATGGATTGGAACGAAATGATTATATGAATATTGAGAAGTAGTGGAATGAAGTTTTATGGCAAGGCGAAAACGGGAGAAAATCTGAGAAAACCTGTCCTGGCACCGTGAATCTCATATGAAGGTGAACGAAATGCGAATTCGGGACCTAGAGTGACACTGCGCCACGGTGTCACCTCTTTCTCTTGTGTTACATAATAATTCTGTTAAAATTATTTATGTAACAAAATTAAAAAAAAAGTTCGTAAACTTTTATAAGATTCATGATGTCATCCGTTGAGGTATTATTCAAAATTAAAATATAAACTAGAATATTCACCTGAAAGGCCCGTCTCCTCAACTTAATTAATTATTTAACTGTAGCGCTTTCGGGACTTGTCCCATCATCGGCAGGATTCAAAACTGGTGTTTCACTGAAGATCTGGTAGAGGGGGTACATGTATTGGGTTCGTTTTTCGTTTATCAGATTGTCGTTGTTGTGAGCTGCTAAATTAACATGTAAGGACTGCAACAAATTTATATAGGAAGAACAAACAAGTTTTAACATCAGATTTAAAGAACATTTTCGAGAAGGAAAATCAAGCTATGCAAAACACGTTATCCATGAAGGACATCGCATGTTAAATATTGAAAACACCCTAACAGTAATGCACAGAGAAAATAATCCAGCGAAGATGAACGTACTCGAAGAGATGGAAATCATGAAGCAGCTCACAACAACGACAATCTGATAAACGAAAGCGAATCCAATACATGTAACCCCCTCTACCAGATATTCAGTGAAGCACCAGTTTTGAATCTTGCCGATGATGGGACAAGTCCCGAAAGCGCTACAGTTAAATAATTAATTAAGTTGAGGAGACGGACCTTTCAGGTGAATATTCACTAATTTTATATTTTAATTTTGTTAAATATTTAATGATGGATATGTTGTAATGATAAGTGGTTTAATTTACTTGTATTCATTTATATTGTCACGCTCTACGGGAGGTCAGTTTCCATGTTGTTTTGCGTTGTAAAACAACACAGTTGATCGTGTAGATCTCCTCAATATAGTATATTACAATGCGAATTTGGGAAGTACCAACACTAATACAAACTTATGATGAAAGTTAAAAATTAAATTGTACCTGTTGGTAGGTGCCGTCGTCCTCAACTTTGTTAACATATTGTATATAAAATTAACTGGAGTAAGGATAGAATACAGACGGCGGAGATGAGGTTCCTAAGACAAGTAAAAGGATGTACAAGACTTGATAGAATAAGAAATGAGGATATGAGAGAAGAATTTAAAGTACAGCCTTTATTGGATAAAGTCACGAATTACAGACAGAAATGGATTGATCACATGGATGGAATGAGTAAGGAGAGATATCCATTGTTAGCAAGAAATTATCAAGCAAGAGGAAGACATGATGTTGGAAGACCTAGAAGACGTTGGGCTGATGCTTTGTGAAGTCGGAACGGGCAATCGCCTAATCCCTGGAGTGATGATGATGATGATAATTAACTGGAGCGCTTTCGGAAGTTACCTTCCATCTTCTGCAGGTTGAGTTTTCGCTACTTGTTGTTGTTGTGTACGGTGATGTATACTCCAACTGTTTGTAGCAGCAACTGACTTGTTTTTGACGATTTCGTATAATGGGTTTGAAGACCTCGAAATTATAAAGGAACCAAACAACACCTCACTTCTAATGAGAACGCACCCCAGTCAAACCCATTATACGATCGTCAAAACAAGTCAGTTGCTGCTACAAAACAGGTGGAGTATGCATCACCGTATACAAAAAAAGAGTAGCGGAAGCTCAACCTGTAGAAGATGGAAGACAACTTCCGAAAGCGCTCCAGTTAATTTTATATACAATATTTTAACAAAGTTGAGGACGAAGGCACCTGCCAACAGGTACAATTTAATTTTTAACTTTCATCATATGACTTCACCTCAACGGAATTTGATATGAATTTTACTAGTATTGATAATAGAAGCTTTCCAGTTGCTGAAAGAAAAATCAGTTGAATATGGAATAATAATAAATAATTCCAAAACAAAATACTTAAAATGTACAACAAGAAATGAAAAAAATAAGTTATGTGAATATCAATGATACAAATATAGAAGGAGTAAAATCATATAAATATCTTGGTTCACTGTAAATGGAAAAAAACTATATAGAGGAAGAAACTGGTGAAAGAATTTCTTTGGGCAATAAAGCTCTATGCACATAGCAATACGATACATTCAAAAGTAAACTTGTCTCCAGATTAACTAAAGTTAAACTGTATAATACAGTAATAAGACCGATTGTAACTTATGGCTGTGAAACATAGGTACTGAAGGAGTCTGATAAACAAAAACTATTAATCTTTGAAAGGAAGATCTTACGGAGAATTTTTGGACCAATTAGAGAAAGCGATGGAACATGGCGTATACGAATGAACTCTGAATTAAATAATCTAATACGAAATAAAAATGTAATAAACCACATTAAAGCTCAGAGACTGCGCTGATTTAGACATATAAATGAAATACAGAAGACAAGCTTTGTAAGAAGAATATACAAATGGAAACCAATATGCACGAGAATAGCTGAACGCCCAAAAAATAGATGGCAGGATGATGTTATAAAAGATATATTAGAAATGAAAATTGGCCAGTCTGTATCCAGAAATAGATCTTGGTGGAGAAAAGTTGTTGAAGAGGCCAAAACTTCAATGAGGGTGTAGTCGTCTACTAAAGAAGAAGAGAATAGGTTGGCGGAAAGATTGTTTTTTACAAAAGCGTGCATTGTACTTAATTTTTTGCGCGATGGTGTTTTCACAAAATAATCAGTAATAGTAACATAGGACATTGTTAGTAAATTAGTTGCGTTCGTTTATAAACAACTGACTAACGTTACACAGCGTAGGTGACCAATGCTGATATTAGTTGAGACTTACATCAGCAGGCGTGACATAACCAATCAGTTTTAAAATGACGGCAAGTAGTTGTTTTCAAATAGTCGATTTCAAATAAAGTTCAGTTCATTGTAAAGTGCAGTGATTTGTTGTCGTATAATGAATATTAGCACTATCTATTGGATATATTTTTTGTATATACATTGTATGTAGTATATATAAAGGGCAGTGGTTTTTCTTCCGCACGAAATATTATAGCATGTAATATTATAGTATAGTTATTTAGGTTGGCAATCCCAAAGTGTAGGAAATTGGACTTTCAATCATGGTCGCCATTGTTGTATGACAAAACGCACTATCGTGCAAAAACATATGTTGTTGTAACAAAATTGGAAAAAAGGTTCATAAACTTTGTTAAACATATAATGATGGATATCCATAGTAATTCTGTCCGAGGGCAGGTCCTTCACTGCAATCATAGCATTCTCATGCTATGCTTGCAGCTTTACTAGGGAATTGAAGATGTGGTAGCTTCCCGTTGCTTTCCACACCGGTCAAGGAGATTGATGATGACGATGCTAATGATGATGGCCATATGATTTCGGGGACCGTTGGAGCCTTAAAGTTTTCCTGACATTTGTCTTACAGGTGAGGAAAACACCCCGATTAAAAAACCTCCTCACCAGAAAACTGGCCCCGACCGGAGATCGAAAAACCCGCGGTACGATGCGTGACAAGGCAGCACGCTACCTCGAGACCACGGCGGTGGACATGACGGATATGTTTGTAGTCTTAATAAAAATGGTTTAACTGTTTGCATTCATTTATATTGTCACGCGTTACCGTTTTCCACGTAGTAAAAATAAAACCCAAATGATCAGTGTAGACACCAAACAATAACTTTATTAATTCTATAAACTTTCCTGATATTTCACTAACAAATTGCTGTGATAATTAATCTTGTTTTTAAGTTTATCTCTCACAAACAGTTTATCGAGATCTCTGACGAATCCAATTTCCACAGTTCCTCCTCTTTCGTAGCTCACTCTATCGCTGTCACAACACGACTGACTCGCTCTTGAGGCTGGCAACAGTTTTATAGGACGAGGACGTGAGATTTCTGGGATCCCGATCGAGACGTGTATAGTATGGACAATTTTGGCATCGATTTTTCCCGAAGGGAGGGTCGAAGATTGGAGGAAGCTCTGGAAAGGAAGTTCCAGACGCATCGATGATCTGCGCGGTTTTTCGATTCGCGAGTCAGCGACACCCGACTCGCGAATCAGCGGCTCACGACTCATGGACTAATATTCCCGCCTTCACGCCACCAGTACGATGCGTCACAATATTATTAGAATTACCTTAGTGAACAGCTGGTTACCGTGCTTACCTGTCGATCTGAACGCAAATTCGAATCCGAATTGTTCACTGTTTTTAGACGTAAAATTCTGAGAATGACTTATTTTGGAAGGGAAATAAAGCTGTGCGTTCCAGATCGTAAATTTACTGCACATGAAAGAGTCTTAAGTCTGAAATATGAGGCCTCTGTTCAAATATCTCTGTATTTTCACAGCCATATTTGAATTTCGACGCTAATGATCTGCATTATTTAATAAAGTGTTGGGACTACTACAATGAACAGAAAATATAGGTATTTTTACCAGGAATGCCAGAATTATTCTTAAATAAAACAAAATCTAACTAAATCCCCTGTTGATCCCATAAAAAAAAAGTTAAATTATTACTACTCTCATCGCCACTACTATTTCAGTATTAGATAATAGCTTTTCATACCCTTCTTGGCATTCCGTGTTCTTTTTTAAAACTTTTTTAATAATATAATAATATTAATTGCGCACAATCGTGCAAAGTTAATTAATTGGTGTATAGCGCTAATGACATTGTCACTCTAGAACACATATCCAGATGATATCTTGTACGTTTAGTCCGCACAGTTTACATCCTGCAACTGTCTTCGATTTGATGGTACTGACATTCACACACACTTTTGTGATGGAAGCCGTGGACGCATAGTCAGGTTTATCTGGTGCCTAGTTCCTTGTTTGGTCCAGACCAGCTCCTATCTATCATGGCAGGCGTACCGTAGAATTCTTCAGGAATGTCATCCCGCTTATGTCTTCTCTCTTGCATCAGTTGTTCGTAAGCTTTAGTGGATGACAGGTAGTAGCGCAGTCTGAGGTCTTCCAGGAAGAGCTGTTCTCTTGCTAGTACAGAGACGAGTCTCGAGGGAGTGAATTTAGAGACTGCTAGAATGTTCTTTTCAACTTTTTTAACTTAACATTTTTCTTATTCCTGTTTGCCTTTTCCTTATCTTTTTTATCATTTTTCCCATTACACACAGTCATATCAAATACATTCACACGCCAAACCAATATGCAGAAGGAAAAAATCTTCTTCTTCATCGAACCAAGTCTTAGGCCTATAGGCCTGTTATGATCTAACTGATGAATTTTGTATCCAGCGTTTCCTTGGACGGCTCAGAGATCTCTTCCCTGTTAGACAATAACGGAGCATGGCCTTAGGAACTCTATCTGAACTCATTCGTCGCAAATGATTCATTCAGTTGTTCTGGTATCTAAGTATGTATTCAATGACTGATTCTAAACGTAGTTCCTTCAAAATATCATCATTGAGTCTGTGATCCCATTTTATGGGATAGTGAACTGCATTCTAAAACCTCTTCTATCCAAAACCTAACCTCAAACTGCCCATGGTATAACTTGGTTATAACAGTTGAGGCTCTAGGGACCGACTATTGGCGGTATAACCATAACATCACTTGCCGAGTAAAATGCTGCATGGATGGAAACCCCATCACTTTACCCCTTCGGGCTAGCAACCCATTGGGTAGTATTACTGCCTCACTCTGATGGTTAACAGTTTATATAAAAGCGGGTGCCGCGCGGCACTGCTTGACATGCGGTGTTGTCACGTTTCTCATAGCGCTATGGGCGTTTATTACACAAGGACAGAAGACATTGATTATTTATGTTATTATTTAATGTTTATGTTATTTGGTACGTATTGTTTAAGTTTTAAAATTAAAATTATACATGTACTTAAAATTCATCGGAGAACATATTGTTTAAACAACTCACCTCATAGGATTCATGCTTCCATGATATCGCGATTTCAAACATAGTCATGTTCATCTTCAGCCATAACTCCGACTGACGAAATTCTTCGGCCGTCAACTATTCTATTGTCGCCATCTTCAGTGCTGCCATCTATGGTTGAATTTATGAACTTCGAAATCAATGTAATTTCGTTGGGGATATCAAAATTCAGTGATCTATTTTTGTTTTTCTGAATGTATATTTTTTCCCAAACTGTCAATTCCAAAGGTTTCTCTACTTGTTTTAAAAGTTTAGCTTCTCTTCCAATTTTATGATGTTCTAATAAACTATTTGCAGCAATTGCAGATTTTTCAATTTCACAATTTTTAATATTTCTGAAATGTTTTCTGTTGTTATTAGATCATAAAATTGGAAGAGAAGCTAAACTTTTAAAACAAGTAGAGAAAACCTTTGGAATTGACAGTTTGGGAAAAAATATACATTCAGAAAAAACAAAAATAGAAGGATAGAATACAGACGGCGGAGTTGAGGTTCCTAAGACAAGTAAAAGGATGTACAAGACTTGATAGAATAAAGAAATGAGGATATAAGAGAAGAATTGAAAGTACAGCCCTTTATTGGATAAGGTCACGAATTACAAGCACCAAATGGATTGATCATATGGATGGAATGAGTAAGGAGAGATATCCATTGTTAGCAAGAAATTATCAAGCACGAGGAAGGCGTGATGTTGGAAGACCTAGAAGACGTTGGGCTGATGCATTATGAAGTCGGAACGGGCACATGCCTAATCCCTGGAGTGAAATGATGATGAGTCGATGAAGAAAAAAATAAGCTAGTTTTGATTGATAATAACTTTTTTTTCCTTCATAGCATACTGATAAACAAAACAAACCAGCAAACTTTGTATCGTCACTGTTTATATCAAAATATTCCCATAAAGGCGATCTTTTTTTTTACCGATGTCACTTTCATCGCTAAAATCTTTTTTAGAATTACTTATAAAAATACGTTTATAAAAACCTCAAAGTATAAAACACTTTTCTTTAAAATAAGCTCAAATGATCGTAGTGTAGCAATTCAATTCAACAAGGCAACGAACACTTGATAACTTCGCTCATGAACGAAAAGACCCGAATTCACCCGAGTCCGTCGATTGTTCGTTGCGCCCACCTACGCCAACTCTCTCGTTACGTTGCGCGATCGGCAATGTTCGGCCGCCGAATATCCGCTTCAAGGTTGGCCGGGGATCCGGTATCCGCCAAACAGCTATCCGTTTTACTAATAATATTTGGAAAAAGAAAAGCTATTTATTAACTACCAAAGTGTGTGTAGTGTGTGTGTGTGACTGACATAAATGTCAACTCATGGACCGTAACATGGTCATCTACACCCATTCTCTAAAATGCTATCCTTGATTCAACTTTCCAAAATTAAGTATGGAGAGCACATTTTATGTTACATCTAAATAGAAGTCTACTCCATAAATCGCATTAATACTGGGAGTTATTGAGGCGGTGCCTGACTTCATTCTGTGTGATTGACTGACATATCTGAATTTTGTTTGGATTAAATATCATGGAGCTGCAAAAATATTACACCAATTATAACAAAATAAATATTAAATATACAAACAGTCAACCGGCTTACAACGGAGATTATAAAGGACTACAAATACTTTTTCAATTTCTACGAAATGTAATTTGATATTTGTATCAATAAAGGTTAGTTCAAATCAATAATATATATTAAATAATATATTTCCATTTTAAATGAGCACAAAGAATGAAAATATCAAATACTTAATAACAAATGACCTCTCTATAGTTAAATAGATATACTAAAATATTAAGGTACATTGGTATGGTAATGTGGCACGCTAAAGTTAATCTACAGGTTAAGAGATAATGGTACTGTACATCAAACTATATGTAGACTTCAAAAAAGCACATGATTCAGTTAAGGGAGAGGAGAAGTTGAGATAGTATCCTGCTGTTGTGGGAGTTCGGAATTCCTAAAAAGTAGTTTCGACTATACGAATGTGTCTAAATGGCACAAATAGAGTAGGGTTGCGTGTTAGGCAAAACAGTTTTTCGGACACTTTTGATAAATCCAGAATGGTTTGAAGCAAGGAGATGCCACTATCTTCTCTACTATTTAATTTTTGTACTAGCGAATGGCCATTAAATCTTTAGATAATGAGGACGGCTTACAACTCAGTGTCTTAATAAGCTGTTTAGTTTGATGCTGATTGATGTAAGTATTTATTGGCCGATAGCGAAGGATGACTACTGAAGGGACAACACGCACACACTATTGAGTAACAACTAAGAAATTAGGACTGGAAGTAAAAATATCATAAAACTAAATATATGGTCACACGTAGAAATTCATTAAATAATGGAAATGGACAGCTAATGACAAATAGGAGGAAAATTTTGAGGAAGTGGCTGAATTCAAATACCTATGAACAATAATCACAAATAGGAGTGAGATGCAGAAAGAAATTAAAACATAGGCTCAATTATGGAAATGCGTGCTATTATGCATTGCAGAGACAATTGATGTCCAAACTCCTTTCAAAAAACGTGTTTAAAACTGAAAAATATATAAAAACTATTATTCTACCAGGTATATTATATGGGTGCGAAACATGGACTCTTACTTTAAGGGAGCAAAGGAGATTACAAGTATTTGAGAATGAAGTTCTTAGGAAAATTTTTGGACCAAAGAGAGAATGAACAGACAGGTGAATGGAGAAGACTACATAACAATGATCAATACATGGTCTTTATAGGAAGCCAGATATAATAAGAACCGTCAAGTCTCGTAGACTGCGATGGGCAGGAAATGTTGCACGTATGGGGAATGAAAGATTTGTATGGAGGCTTCTTGTAGGAAAGCCAGAGGGAAAACGCCCAGTTGGTAGACCAAGAATGAGGTGGGAGAATGGCATTAACTATGATTTGAGGGAAGTAGATTATACAGGGAATGATTGGAAAGCATTAGCTCAGGATGGGATAGGGATGTATGGAGAGCTTATTGTCAGTGCGGCCATGAACCTACGGGTTCGATAGTGCCAGCGTGTAAGTAAGTAAGTACAGGTTAAGAGATTAAACTGCGCCATTCTGATGGTATTTCTGGACTGAACCATCGAAATGAAAATATTCTTACACGGATCTTACAATATGCCATCCAGAACACATAATATTAATTTTTTTTACTTCTCACCTTTAATGACAAAAAAAAAAACGGAAAACTACAGAATACATATTCTTATCAGAGAGAAGAAATCATTAAAAAAAATAAATTATTAAAGATTCACTTGAGGTAAAGCTGTCCAATTGCTGACAAAGTCAGTTCTATTTTTTAAATAATTATGGAAAACAGAACTCTTAATAGTGCTAGAGCACAACACTGTGATGAACTCACTTTATAACATCCATATTTCAGAATCGCTTGTTCAGTAATTGTTTCACCTCACGCTAATAAAAATGTTTCCTTTCATAAACGGAGTCCCCACACTGTAATCGAGCTGTTTGAGACACGATGACTTGATGCAGAGCCCCTGGTTCGAATCCCCATAAGGGAGAATTAATTTTCTCATGGAATTTGGCCCAGTATGGGATCGGTGGCCGCCCATCTTCGTGATGATTTTCGGTAGCTATAATAATTACCTGCTTTAGGTTGAGAAAATCAGATATAATAGCTAGGGGTTCCAATTTGCTAACATGTCATCTCTATGCTGGCTAGATTATCGCCCACCTCAGTGAATGACATCTGCGGATGTCAGGCCAGTAGCTGGTTGGTAGGCAAGGCCCTTTCAGGCCTTCCACGGTATGAGATTTTTACACACAAAACTTGTGATTTTTTTTCGCGCTAATTGTGTTGTTAGTTTGTGCAGACTCTATAAGCACGCCGTAAGCGTAGTGGTTAAGGCACTGCGCTACAAGTCGGAAGGTCGAGGGTTCAAGTCCCGGTGGGGTCAGGATTTTTAAACTGAACCAACAACCTTCTGCCGGCACTATGGCCCTGCCGGTCGACTCAGCCTCTAACGGAAATGAGTACTAGACACGTTGTACTGGGGTAAAGGCGGCCGTCACGCAGGGTTGACAACCTGGCTGACATAAAGTGCCGATTGTCTAGAAAAAGTGGGAGCCTTAAGCTCCTACTATACCCCAAGGGCCTCCCGAGGCCTGTAGTGGGATTACTTTACTTACTTACTTTTTAGCTCCTGATTTTGTGATAAAGAAAGCCCCTCCTTTTTAATGTTCTGAACACGGTCAAAGACATATATTTTCTCCAACAAATACATTGAATATAGCAAATAATGAAAAAGATTCCTTTGATTTTACTGAGATGTGTACTAAAAAAATAAATGAATAACCCGTAATGTTGATTATGATATATAGTTTGATGTGTTTCATTATTTCTCCAACCTCGCCGTTTACATTAAATATATAAATATTTTAAAACAACTATATTTAAACAATGATTTGTGAGTAAACAGCTTAATTTTATTCGTTAAATAGTCCTAACAAATGCCACTCTTGATTTCCAAATTCTCTAGATAAATTAGAAATCACTCGTGGACTTACTTATGAGAAATCAACATATATGACTGCTTTATTTACTCTAACGTTTTCGCGACACAGCACAATTAAATTCTTTCCGCTCACTGCATATTAGCTCACATTGATATTTAAGAAGAGTCAATCATATATTGTATGGAACAGCTGGGCAGACCGTGTACTAAATTTTCTGAAACCATTTTTATGTTAATACTCAGCGGTATGTAGCAAGCAACTGAGAGTGCCATGCATTATAAATGAGGATACAAAGAGTCGGCCAGGTCAACGGAAACTCTAGCGGGAAATGTGATGACTTCACAAGAAAATTTCATTAATACATTTTTGTTAGTCAGGCCACCGATAACATATAATCCAAGAGGAATATTTAATTCATCAGTTATGTTTTATACAATATATTTTATACGTTTTGCTTAGCTGACTAACCATATATTACAGTTAAAGTTATAATTATAGGGCACATTTCAAAGTATTTAGAACATTCGTATACAATTAGTATTTTTACATTTACGATCAAGAATGACAAGTATGGTTTAGTATATTTTTGCGTGTTTTTTCGGGTTCGGAATATGACAAGTTCTACCACCAAATGTAGATTAAAATAGGCCTAATACGTATTTAAAAACATTTCGCTTGTAGAATCAGAAAACCTGATCTTTATATATATATATATAATATATATATATATATGTTATATTTTTGACATTTAGCAATGCAAGCTTAATATGACATGATAAGAAAAATACATGCCTGGCCGGGATTCGAACCCGGAAACTCTGGGTCAGTACTCTAGCGTGTTATCCATTACACCACCAGGCGAATCTAATTCAAACACATATATATATATGATAAGAAAAATAAATGCCTGGACGGGATTCGAACCCGGATATCTGAGTCTGTACCTCAGTGTGATATCCATTACAACACCAGTCGAATCCAATTCAAGCATTCATTTTTCTTATAGGCCTATATGTATTGATATTCTCCATCATTACTAGATGTCGCGAGAACTCAGTCTTCACTGCCATCTAGTAGCTGACTATAACAAGTAAGCAAATTAAAGAGAAACATTTTTAGTTTATAGCAGTGACGCTTTATCGATGTTATAATTAAATGTTTAACATTGAGCAATGCAAAGATATATATATATATATATATATATGGCCTATAATATATATATATATATATATATTATATATATATATTAGCTAATATCCGGCATGCGTTGCTTGGCCTAAATAAAATGAAATGTGTTTTTATGTTTAGCTGCATAAGTAAAAAGAAAAAAAAATATAATTAAATATAGTCATTATTTTTTTAGATGCTCCATGCTGACTACCCGGCATTGCCCGGGAATCTACTTATAACCGATCTTCTTGGCATAAGTGAGCTGGAAGACAAAAATGGTTATTGACAGTTATCCGTAAAAGTATAGTGTGCCTACCCGTTGTGTGCTACTATGCTTGCCCAGGAAATTAGTCATCCCCGATCTTCTTGGCATCAATTAACTAAAAAGATAAAGATGGTTATTGTGAGTTATCCGTAAAAAGATAGACGTATGCTGTCGCGGACTTTTTTGTAATTTTTTTTAGATACGTATTCAATTCTGTGTACAAATAATTTGGTGTATATGCTATGGTTTAGGCAGCGTAAAGCATTTAACCGTCAAAAAAAAATCCGAAAACACTTTTTTGTCTACAAAGGATGATTTTTAAGGGCGAAGGGGTTGAGTATTACAACTATATTATAATAGCTTAAAACATTCCCGAGAATTCCTCAACATTTTGCAAAAAAAAAAACAATCACAATCGGATGAACGGGGTATGATAAGGAACAGACATAAAGACATGCATTACTACATACTCATTTATATATATACATCCATAGTAATCTGCCCGGAGGGCAGGTCTTTCACTGCAATCATAGCATTTTACTTCTATGTTTTGCAGCTTTACTAGGGAATTGTAGGTGTGGTAGCTTCCCGTTGCTTTCCACACCGGTGAAGGATGATGACGATGATGATGATGACCATATGATTTCGGGGACCGTTTGGACCTTAAAGTTTTCCTAGCATTTGTCTTACAGGTGAGGTAAAACCCCGATAAAAACGTCACCCAGAAAAACTGTCCCGACTGGGGATCGAACCCGGGTCCGCTGGGTGACAAGGCAGCATAGGGACCACAGCGGTGGACATTATTATATATATATATATAATATATATATATCCATAGTAATATTCTGCTCTTGGGCAGGTCTTTCACTGCAATCATAAGCATTTTCATGCTATGCCTTGCAGCTTTACTAGGGAATTACTCGTATTTGTGTGGGTAGCGTCACGTTTGCTTTCCACACCGGTGAAGGATTATAATGATGGCCGGATGATTTTCGGGGACAGTTGGACCATAAGGTATCTGACATTTGTCTTACAGGTGAGGAAAAACCCCGAAAAAACCTCACCCAAGGAGCCTGTCCCGACCGGGAATCGAACCCGGGCCCGCTGCGTGACAAGGCAGCACGTAACCACGATAGCACAGCGGTGGACAATATATATATACACAGTAGACATATATATATATATTCCGTCGACAAAATTAATCCTGAGCCAATTTAAAAAAAAATCCTCTCGGTATGACATTTTCATGGAATTACCACTAAAATAGAAAGGGGTCGATGTCCCTTAAGTTGTGAATAATAATTTATTTTTGAAATTTTAAGAACAGCTTTTGTAGAATTTTCTTATAACTACAGGAAAGCTACGCAATGTGAATATGGGGGAAGAGAAGTTATATGCTTGAGAATGAGAATCTCTATCAGTATACAACTATACTTTTTAATATACCGAAATTGAAAAGATTTAAAATTTTTAACAGTTGAATATTATGAAGGGAAAAGAAACGATATATTTCAGGCGTTAATTTGTTACTCGCTGTTCGGGAAAACTCGCGTTCAAACACGATTTAGCTGTTTTCCCGCATTTTTAATTCCTAACGGTTAATGTTGAGTTGATTTTTCATTACCAGGACTCGTTTAATAACAATCGACATGACAAAAACACTTATAGAAATACAAGCCTTAGAGATACCCCGAAATATCTAAAAACGCAACATGAACGTAAATATTAAAAACATTTATAATTACGAAGACATTTTTGATAAACAGATGAGGACAGAGACAAAACTAAGATTACATAACATCACATCAAAAGCTGCTCTAAAAATACGGAAGTGAAATTTGGATTTTAAATAAAAGAAACTCTCATAAACTTCAAGTAAGCCAAATGCGCTTCTTACGATCATTGTTAGGAGTTAAATAGACTGGATCACCAAAGGAACACTATTATCAGAGGAAAACTTGGAAGTAACAATTAAATGAATGAAGATATACAAAGATACCAACAAGAATGGAAAAATCAATCTGAGGAGAATGGCAAGAAATAGACTTCCAAAATTGACATTCCAATATAACCCCAACTGGACATAGGACCAAGGAAGACCAAAACATCGGTGGAAAGATCAAGACCATCTTCGCTAGGTTTACCGTACAGGCCACATGGCCTAAAACGAATTTGTTCATGATGATGATAATTATGAAGAAGTCCACCGCTGTGGTCTCGGGGTAGCGTGCTGCCTTGTCACGCAGCGGACCCGGCTTCGATCCCCGGTTGGGGCAGTTTTTCTGGGTGAGGTTTTTTCGGGGTTTTTCCTCACCTGTAAGACAAATGTCAGGAAAACTTTAAGGCCCAAACAGTCCCCGAAATCATATGGCCATCGCAATGATCATCACTCATATTCATCTTAGGTTAAGCTTAGGATTAGGGACTCTCCTGGCGCACATCATATCATCATCATCACCCATCATATCATCGGGGCAATGTAACCCCGCCTTCCAGGCGCCTCAACCTCAGAAGTGGGTTACAAGTACGCCATCCCAGGCGAGAACCAGGAATGGCGAAAGACAACCTGGGGCAAAACAAAAATAATAGTAATTACGAAGAAGAAAAATATATGCCTAAATTATATATATATATTATATATATATATACTTAGGTAGCTCAGGTCGTTAAGAGCGTTAAACGTACAGAGTTTAGAGACTCGGGTTCAAATCCCGTCTCAAGCATTCATTTTTCTTTTCATATCATATTTGCCTTCATTGCCAAATGTCAAAAATATAGTTATAACATCTAAATATATAAGCGTTACTGCTATAAAGTAAATATTCTCTTTAAAAATTGCTAACTGTTATGTTAGCCACTAGATGTCAGTCGGGACGAATTCCACTACCTCTTGTGTTAATTGAGAATACTACATATATAAGAAAAATGTATGTTATGTGAATTGGAATGCTTTCGTAGCTCAGGTCGTTAAGAGCGTTAAACGTACAGATTTAGAGACTCGGGTTTAAATCCCGACTCAAGCATTCATTTTTCTTTTCATATCATAAGGGTGTATGTAGAGCTTATGTCCGCGCGGCCATGAACCTACGGGTTCCATAGTGCCAGTAAGTGAGTTTTATTTTATTTAGTTAGAACTAAACACAGATACTGTAAACAATTGCACAGGTTAAATTAACTGAAGTGGAGGAAGTATAAGCTGTGTTTTATATGTAACGTATTTTTAAAAGGTCTGTTAATTTATTCTGTGAGGCACCCACCCAATTTGCATTTTCAAGCGAGCATCGCAGACTATATGTTTACCTTTTGGTGGAATGTAATTTAACTTCCACTAATAAACATCCACTGTTATTAAAAATGACAATACTGTAATTAACTTATTGCATAACCCAATATTTATTGAAGCAAATTTCTTATGAGTACGATAACATGTCTTACTCATGGATATTTTCAGTAGGGCCTGGAAATATGTCCCTTGTCATGTGTTGTCTTATGTTGTCTTTGACAGTAACCCTAGCATAATGTGCACCTGTCTATCTTGCGATTCAAAGTTTCCGTTCAAAGTACGTGTCTATAGGTGTAATCTGTGAGGTTTAATTACTACAAAATTAAAAGACAAAAAATAATAACAAAATAATAATATATTATCTTTAAGGGAGTCCACCGCTGTGGTCTCGAGGTAGCGTGCTGCCTTGTCACGCAGCGGTCCCGGGTTCGATCCCCGGTCGGGACAGTTTTTCTGGGTGAGGTTTTTATTGGGATTTTTCCTCACCTGTAAGACAAATGCCAGGAAAACTTTAAGGCCCAAACGGTCCCGGAAATTATATGGCCATCATAATCATCATCATCCTTATCATAATCATCATCATCATCATCATCATCATCCTTCACCGGTGTGTAAAGCAACGGGAACCTACCACACCTACAATTCCCTAGTAAAGCTGCAAAGCATAGCATGAAAATGTTATGATTGCAGTGAAAGACCTGCCCTCGGGCAGAATTACTATGGATAGATCTTTAAGGGTTGTTATTATATAAATAATATATTAAACTCGGAATTTATGGACGTAGAAAGCTATTAAAGTTGCTCTCATTAATATTCGGTATTTAGTTATTAACAATTTGACACTATTTTTGTAATGTGGAATTGACATAAATATACCTTATAATTTCAAAATAATGTAATGAGAAGTCTGCGAAGGCCCTAATCCGCGCCGGCATAATGAAACGCAACCCGCCTTACAGGACGAGGGGTGGTAAAAGCTGTAAGGCTGATGGTAATGGAGATTTATAATAGTGAATCCTTCTCTTCAACTGCCTCTGAATATTTATGACGTAAGCTGCCGCTTCCTATATGAAATGCTGATAGTTGGAGTAGGCTTACAAAATGAAATTAATCCTCTGTTGTATAAATAAAATTAGATAAAATTCAGAAAGCCACATATAGGCCTACTGTATTAATGTATCATAACTAAAACCAGTGGCGTGCATTCAACCCCAGCTAACAATACATTTGGAATAAAATAATATACCATTGCCAGATTTCATTCAAATCAATTACGAGTAAACACAAAAAGTAAATAAATTTTCCCGCTGCGCCAGCATACATATATCGCACTTAGCTTCTTCATTCACATTATGTTTGTATGTGTTCACAGTATCCCTACTAAACCGGCTATTACGTTACAGATGAGTTGACGCAGCGCATATAATATATTTCGATGTGTTGCTACTAGATCAGCGATAACCCACAGCAGACGAAGCTTGTGTCTAAAGACATAGATTTTTTTATCAATTACCAGGTAGCTAGTCCTGGCTACGTCACAACTCGAAGAAGAAATGTAAAAGTTAATTGATAATCATGAAACATGAATGAAGTTTCGACCTATCGATTCATGAAACCTTCCTTTGATGTCATTAGCTGATGCGAGACGAGAAATGTGATTGGCTGATTTGGGAAGAAAAATAAATAAACATAGTTTTTAAATTCATGATATTTAATTTTTGAGTGATATTTTTACAGAATACAAAGAAACAATATAAAGCAATAGTATATTACGATACGAGGTTGGGAAGTGGTTTTTTACAGAATCGAGGAAAATGTTTAAAAGTCCAGCGATAGCGAGGTTTTTAATTTCCAAGTTTCTGTAAAACACTTCACAAACGTTCGTTGTACATTTATTTTTTTGCGCGGTGATGTGTTTCAATAATATACAATTCAATAGTAACATATGTTATAACATATTTGTTGGAAATATTTGCGTTCATTATAAACAATTGACTAATGTTAACAGTGTGGGCAATGCTTATTAATTGAGACTACAGGAGGCCGTGAGACCATTTAGTGATAAAATGGCGGCAAGTACGTATTTATTGTTGTATATTATTTCAAATAAAGTACAGTTCATTTAAAATTCAGTGATTTGTTTCGTATAATGTATATTAGTACTACCTTTTGGATATTTTTTGTTTATACATTGTATGTAGTATAAATAGAGGGCATTTTTTTTATTTTTATTATTTAGAGCCCCACCACCCCCCCCCAGGTTACCTCGGGTATAACGCCCTTATCCCCAGGTCTACTCTATGTCCCTATCTATATCTAATCTTTATTGAAATTCATAATAAATATAAAATTCGGGTATTTGAAAGTGTGTAGTTGTTACATAAAATAAAATAAAGTGTGATTTGTTGGTTTGTTTGTTTGTGTATGTGTGTGATGTGAGTGTGGATGTGACTGTGTGTTTGGTTGTTTAGTGTCGGTTGGTAAATGTGTTGTGTGTGGTGGTGTGGTATATAGTAGTATCCATAGAGGGCAGTAGTTTTAGTTCCCACATGCGTTTTATAATATCTAATATTATCTACTAACTTACTCACTGGCACTATCGAAAACCCCGGCGGTTCATGGCCCGCGCGCGGACCTAAGCTCTCCATACATCCCTATCCTGAGCTAATGCTTTCCAATCATTCCCTTGTATAATCTACTTCCCTCTAAATCATAGTTAATGTTATGCTCCCACCTCATTCTGGTCTACCAAATGGGCGTTTTCCCTCTGGCTTGTCCTGCCAAGAAAGCTTACATGCAAGTCTTTCATTCCCCATACGTGCAAAATTGTCCTGCCCATCGCCAGTCTACGAGAATTAAATGTTCTTAGGAGATCTGGCTTCCTATTAATACCATGCAGTTAAAAAAAAACTCCTAAGACACTTTTCATATGACATCGTGAAAGGCTATCCAATAAGCTTCTTAATTCTTAAGAATATCGCCTCCTAGGATCTTGTCATCTATTATCTAATAGTACCGTATAGTTATTTGGGAAAGTTGATTGAACTTTCAATCATGGTCGCCAGTGCTGTAAGTACGACAAAACGCACTATCGAGCAAAAAATCAAATAATAGTTTACATTTTACCAATAAAAGTTGGTATAAAGTGTAATAGGGCATCATTTTATAGTTCAGCGGGGATTACTTGCTGGAGGACAGGCGCCCAGGACTCAAACTCTGCCTTTTGCTGCCACAATGAGTGTGATATTTCGGGACATGGGTTCTTCATTACAAGCTGCTGAAATGAGATTCCTCAGACAAATAGCAGGATATCAAAGAACAGACAAAAACATAACACAGAAATAAGACAACAACTAAAAGTAGAAGAATCAAACACAACAATAGAGAAATGCAGAACAAACTGAAAAGAACATTTGGCAAGGATGACTGAGAATAGAATACCAAAAGCAGCATACAGCTATTCACCACGAGGAAGAAGAAGTTTGGGAAAACCAAAGAAAAGATGGAAAGAACAGCAATTTGGAGCCGGAAAAGGCTAGTAAATAAGCCTAAACCGTGCAGAAGAAGGGTTCTTCATCAATACATTTAGATTTAGATTAGATTTAGATTAGATTATTTAGCCTGGTGGAGTTAAGGCCATGTGGCCTTCTCTTCCACTCACCAGGACAAACATATATTACATCAGAATATAACAATCTTAATTAACTCTAATATTAAACACTAAGTAAAAATTTGATCAAAAGATAATATCTAATATATTACGATCTATAATACAACCAGTTAATATTAGTTAAAATTAAGACTAAAACTAATAATAAAATGTATACAAGCAAGGCATATTAAATTGTCCCTGTCTAGCGTATATAAAAAACAAAGGAAGATAATGAGATATAGAAAACTAATTTTACGATTATACAATATTTAAAACAAAACAAATAAAATATTTGTTATTCTTAATATTATTTTCATAAATAATTAAATATATTAATATTGCTAAAAGAATACTATCAGTGAGGTGTATAAGTTAGTTTGTTATTAAATAATTCTTTAGTTTGTTTTTGAAGGATGTTATAGTTTGACAGTCTCTGACATAGGACGGAAGGGAATTCCATGTTTTGGTAAGTGACACCGTAAAAGATAATGCATAATATACAGTGTGATGAGGCGGGATATAAAGGACAATGTGCTGATGAGTCCTCTCTGAAGCTTTCAGAAGTACGTTATATGCATTTTGAATTAGTCTGTACAGATTAATGTTTAAGTTGAAAAAAGAGCATTTATTTCTTGAGTAAAGATGAATACGTACGCCTATATGAAAGGGTTTTGAAGTACACTATTAATGCAAACCGAATAATAATAAGAACATCTGTAAATATATGAGATGAAGGGATAAAATCAGATAGCTAATAAAAGATGTGAGACGTGCTTCTGTACGTAATGGGGAACAATAACACCGTAGATCAAAGGGAAACTGTAGGTCAGTCCATTCGTCCGGTAGAGAAAGCAACCTTCTCTTCCTAACTGCTTTTAATTTTACAAAAAAGTCAGAGAGAGATTCTCTTTTGAGTCAGAGAATTGCTTACAAAGGATTTTGTAGAAATAAAATGGTACCGGAGACACATAGGCTTAACGAGCTATTAAAATCCATTAGTTTCTCTCTTCTTGGTCCACTGTTCCACAATTCTCATTTTATCAATATGAAAACCTGATTTTCCGTATTATTTATTGAAATAAGTATATGATAAAATCAAAATTTGGCCAGTGCCATCGACCTCAACTTGTAAAAAGTAAATGACTATAGCGGCAAAATTGTAGGATAAACGTGTAAGAAAAAAAAAAAAAGAAACCAACATAAATAACATAACGAAAGTCAAAAGAGAGACAAATAATACTAGCACATGGATTACAGTAACATATACAGGCCACGAACCCATGCAATTGGAAGAACACTGAAAAGAATAATAAAAAAATTAAATATAGGACTAGCCTATCAAACTAATAAAAATTGAATAAAATAATAACTAACAATATAGGGAAACATAATAAATGTAATAGTAAGGGAGTATACAAATTGACATGCAAAGATTGTGACAAGTTCTATATAGATAGAAAGAAAATAAGCTTCAACATAAGGTTTAAAGAGCATTGATTTCGTATACGGAAATGGGAAGTCTGATTACGCAAAACACATAATAAACGCCGGTCATAGAATGAATTCAATAGTCCGTCGCCGTGGCGTAGTCGGTACCTTCCACTCCAGCGACCCGGGTTCGATTTCTGGCGGATTAGGGGATTTTAAATCTCCACCTTGGGTCTGGGTGTGTATCCTGGCCTTGTGTATATTAGTGAGAATAAGATAAAGTTAACAAAAAAGGTAAAACAAGAAGGAAACAAATAATAGTCCGTCGCCGTGGCGTGGTCGGTAGATTCACTACCTTCCACTCCGGCGACCCGAGTTCGATTCCCTGCGGGGTAGGGAATTTTAAATCTCCACCTTGGGTCTGAGTGTGTGTAGTGTTCTTGTGTCTATATGTGTGAATAAAATAAAGTTTAACATAAAACGTAAAACGATAAAAAAGTAAAAGATGGAGAAACAGTGTAAACGAAAAGGAGAGAAAGAAATAAAATACACACTTATAATACACAAAGAGAGAAACCCGACAAAAATCAATATATTGAAATACATTAAAATTACCAAAGAGATAGATAAGTTGTTAATAAATTAAAACACTCCCCGACTAAACAACCCGCTGTACGATAGCGTCAGAAAAAAAAACACTGCAGTTACGGACGACACTACATCAAGACCAACATCTCAACAAATGTAGCGGAGATACCTGCTGATGATGGAATAGATATTCTGAAAGGCCTTCAGGAAAAGAAAAGCACACACATTTTTTTACAATTGAGGACGACGGCACTGACCAAATAAGGTGTATATTTGAATTTTATCATATAATTATTATTTATAGATGGCTTAATTTCCAAGTCCCATGCCGTAGCCGAGGCGTTTGTGGAACTTACTCTGGTTCGAGTCTCCATTGGGGTAGATTTTTTCTGATGGATTTTGGCCAATTCCACCCAAAATCGTAAGTAATTTGGGTAGCTACAAATAAGTCGCTGCTCAGGTTGAGAAAATCATCTATAACGGCTGGGGAACACGAAATGCTGGCCACATTCACCTCTATACCGGCTGAAAGATCATCCCCTTCTGTAAATGGCGAGAGATCAGTAGCCGATAGTAGGTCTTCTAGGCCTTTAGGAAACAAATATGAAATTATTGTATTGTCACGGGTCCTCTACAAGTATACAAAGTTTCAAGTCGATCCAATGTTTCTAAGTGGGTGAAAATCGCGTTGAAAGATTCCGTTACATTGATACAAAAACTTTTTTTGATTTTCTGATGATTGTGGCCAGGATTTTAGTAAAAAGATATGAATTGTTGTATTGTCACGGGTCCTCTACAAATATACAAAGTTTCAAGTCGATCCAATGATTTTAAGTGGGTGAAAATCGCGTTGAAAGATTCCGTTACATAATAGATAGATAGAACAGGTCAAGCTAATATAAAGCGTGTAAAAATGGAATAAGACACAAGCTTCGTCTAGTGGATTATTATCGCAGGACGGTAACAGGCAGTGATGCAGTTCACTTGCACCAGGTTTGCACGGATTCATCTGCAGCACAATAGCTGATGTTGGTGGGGATAACATAGAGGAAACACTCTGTGTGTTTCTCTATGGTGATAATGTGAATACGCAGATGGCTCCGTAAAAATGGAATGTGATACATGTCTGCTGGCACGGTGGGAATTTTGATTTTTTTTTTCAAGCGTAATTGATTTGAATGGAATTTGGCAAATGTATTATTTCTTTAATTCAAAATTATTAATAACC
Source organism: Diploptera punctata (assembly GCA_030220185.1). NCBI lineage: Eukaryota > Metazoa > Arthropoda > Insecta > Blattodea > Blaberidae > Diploptera > Diploptera punctata. Next base: position 18,289 of record JASPKZ010009727.1, on the reverse strand, counting down.
CTCAGGGGTCCTCATCTAGGGGATATGTGGATGGCGACCACAAGGTGTCCAAGCTGAGCAAAACATTTCTTCCACTTACTTGTGTTTTGCACTCTTTTAACTTTACTATCTAACCTTTCTTGGCTAACTCTTGTTTTTTTCGACCCCAACGCTATTAGGGCATCCGAGGGCTAGGGAGTCTTTCCTTTCTTCCATTTCTTCTTTCCTTTATTTTCTTTTCTTCTCCAGAAAGCCTGACCAGAGGCTATAAGATGGCAGCCCCATCACTGGTCTTGCCTTCCTTTGGCCAGCAACCAATTGAAGGTACTATTATTATGCTTTCAAGTTCTTATACGAGAATTTCCCGGCTGGAGGGAAAATTTTCTATAGGATCGTAACAGGCCTTGGCCTAATACTTGGAAGGAAGAAGAAGAAGAAAGAAAATTATTAATATACCAATTACCCTGCTGGGGTTGAATGCACGCCACCGCCAAGATCTCAATTTAAATCTAACTCTGAAGAAGACCACACATGAAGATGGCAAAAATTACTTAAAGAGAATCCGGGAAAATTAATAATTTTCAATTTTTGAAAAAAAAAAGAAGCTATTTTTTATTTAATTGTGACTTATTAAAATTTTAACATATAGGGTCATATAGCGCCTAAATCTTTAGATATATCCAGTATACTGTATCTTTCATGTGTTTTCTGATGAAATTTACATATTTTAATTCTAAAAGTGCTATGAAATGGCAATTCCTTGATATTATTTTATGTGGAAAAACAAGGTAATAAATGTAACATAATTAAGCATTTCGTAATAATTGAATTGTAATTAATTTGGAAGAAAGAAAAGAAAATGGCCTTGTTCAGGAATAAATTGCTGTTAATAATGTGTGATATTGACAATATTCTGCGTGAACACTCGCAGTTGAAAAAGACAGATGTGACAGGATCATGTGTTACATTATTTATATTACCGATAAATATGAATTAACTGACATTTCTCTTTCATAATAGTTTTTTATGCTTACATTTTTTATTTATACAATTTATATGGGCCTATTAATGACTGCCCCACATTGCAGTTGATTTCTTGGTCTTATATCTCACCAGGCGAAAAATGAGGTCTGAGACAGAGAACAGTGGAAGATGTCAGTGGAGGAGGCGAAAGTTCTCATGGGACTGTAGACCCGTTTAATAATAATAATAATAATAATAATAATAATAATAATAATAATAATAATAATTAATAATAATAAATAATAATAATAATAATAATAATAATAATAATAATAATAATATATAATATGTAATAATAATGACAATATAATTATAATAATGAGACGACAATATTCAAATGTAGCACAATAATTACTGGAACATCATGATACGTCTTTTGTTTAATCGTAGCAATTGTTTCAAATATTCCGTTTCATATATCATTATTTTTATTATATTTATATAATTTATTCTACTATTTTTATTCCAATATCAATTTCCAATTTAGAATTTTCCTCGCAGAGCTATAATGTTTGTAAAATCCTTTTTCATTTCTTATATCTTTTTACATACATATTTAAAATACCGATAATTAAAGAAAAATTATTATTTTACCACAGGAAAATGAGCACCCACATCCCGAAATCCATCATTTTAAATCTTATTCTTTTCTGTGTTCTGTAGATCATATTTTTTTCCCGAAATGTAACAAATGCCATTTTGATATGAGATTAAAATGACATTAGTTACGAAATTATAGAAAAATATAATAATTATGTAGTATATTATAGTTCCTCGCTTTTGTTCGTGGCATCGTACACGGACATTAACCCGACCTAAGGGGAACCATGGACATCTTCCTTGAACCCCACTTAGGTAACTCTTAGCAGGCGCGTCCACGACGCGGGGATGGACCCGACTCTAAGTCGGTGACTAAGTTCTGCTAAGGACCCAGTATTGCGGGGGTATAACGTTTTACCCTTGTCCAGGGTTACGGATGAAGACCACAATGGCAGCGAAGGCGAGGAAGAAAATATTTCAACTCGACCGAACTGGCAGAGGAGGAAAATTTGAACTCGGCGGAACTGGCAGAAGTGGCAACTCTTTCTCCAGAGTTTAAAAGGAGCCCATACTCGGGGTAACAGGAGTGAAGTCTCCAACGACTTAGGTCGGAAGGAGCAACCCTTTCTGTGGGGATTATACACAGAAGAGCACGTCCAGAGGCTCTAAGGTTGCAGCCCCACCACTAGACTTGTCCTGCGTAACGTGGCCAGGAGACATTTACATTACTGGCAACCATCAAGTGAATGTTGGACGCCCATTTACTAGATGGGAGGATTCATTAAATCCCACTTGATGTGAAAAACAGGTCAAAAGGCCTAATTTCATGAAGCAGAAGAAGAAGAAGAAGAAGAATACTATAGTTCCTCCGTGCTAGCTCTGGTGGTGGTACGCCAGCTTCCTAGCTAGCGGATCCGGTTTCTATACCCGGAGAAGTTAAAATTTTTAATTGTAAAATTCTTATCCTTTTAATTAGGAAGGATAGTGTATCATTTTTAATAGCCGGAATATATAGGCCTACCAGATTTTTGAATTAAATTCCAAACTTCTCCACAGAACATAGTAGTGTTGTCGGATGGGGTGCTTGGTGCTTTCCGACCGGCATCGTCACCATCATCCCTCGTACACCGTACGCAACAACACGTCTACAATGTAAAATTGAAAATATTACATCATAGTCCTATATTCCCCTAGCGCGGATTCAGAGGTACGAAAGAGTGTAGTGCGTGGTTTCGAATACTCCCACACGCAAACACACACACACACACACACACACACGCACACACACACACACACACACACACACACACACACACACACACACACACACACACACACACACACACACTATATCGCAGGGAGATTAGAAATTTTGGATTTCAGTATATGGGTGCAAATTTTTCTGAGAAATATAAGATATTTTTTTTTAAAAATTGGAAATTGCTTCAATTTACAGATTTATAAAGGCACAATAGGTGATAGAAACATAGATAAATACGATACTATGAATCATTAGGAAATTATAATTTTCAGACATGTTTGAATAAACTAAATATATGGTCACACGTAGAAATACATTATATCATGGAAATGGACAGCTAATGACAGATTAAGGAAATTTTGAGGAAGAGAGCTGAATTCAAATACCTAGGAACAATAATCACAAATAGGAATGAGATGCACAAAGAAATTAAACATAGGCTCAATTTTGGAAATGTGTGTCTATTATGCATTGCAGAGACTCTTGATGTCCCAACTCCTTTAAAAAAAACGTTAAACTCAAAATATATAAAACTATTATTCTACCAGTTATATTATATGGGTGCGAAACTTGGACTCTTACTTTAAGTGAGGAAAGGAGATTACAGGTATTTGAGAATAAAGTACTTAGGAGAATTTTTGTACCAAAGAGAGATGAACAGACAGGTGAATGGAGAAGACTACATAACAATGAATTACATGGTCTTTATAGGAAGCCAGATATAATAAGAACAGTTAAGTCTCTTAGACTGCGATGGGCAGGACATGTTGCACGTATGGGGAATGAAAGACTTGCAGGGAAGCTTCTTGTAAGAACCCAGAAGGAAAACGCCCAGTTGGTAGGCCAAGAATAAGGTGGGAGAATAACATTAACTATGATTTGAGGGAAGTAGATTGTACAGGGAATGATTGGAAAGCATTAGCTCAGGATAGGGATGTATGGATAACTTATGTCCGCGCGGCCATGAACCTACGGGTTCGATAGTGCCAGTGAGTAAGTAAGTAAGTTTGAATAAAATATGACAGTACTTTTTTTTAGAAAAATAAGATACCGACATTTCATATTATGCCTAATTTTTAAGGGCAATTTGGTTTGAACTTCAGTAAAATATTGGGTAAAATGCATAATTTAATCATAAATATGCCAATATAAGTTTTCATACTTTTTATTCATATTTTACCGGTCCTCATTTTGTTGGATCTACACTAGCTATGGAGAAGAACGAATCATAATTAAATTTGTGAATAAATCAAATATAGAAAATAATGGAAATGGGTTGGTCATGTGTTGAGGAGAGAGAATGATATCAAATGGCATTTGATTAGAACCCCCAATGATTGAGAAGGCCAAGAGGAAAACCTAGGGCAACATGGAGTAATACCATCAGGGATGAAGCTGAACAGGCAGGGATGAGTTAGAATGCAATTAAGACATTGGAAAACAAACAGAGTGCGTTGGAGAGGCTTTTATCAAGACCATAAGCTTCCCAGTGGAGTGACAAGGACTAGTACTACTACTTTTACTACTACTACTACTACTACTACTAGACAAGGCCTTAAGGCCTTAACTCTGCCAGGTAAAATAAAGCTATTATTAGTATTATTATTATTATTATTATTATTATTATTATTATTATTATTATTACTACTACTACTACTACTACTACTACTACTACTACTATTACACATCCAAGTTAACTGTTCACGGGCGGAGGGGAAGAGTTTTAGCGCTAGTGTCGCCGATCTACTGAATCTGTGGAAGGGATGTAGGAGAAAACTGTACATCCGATCACGTATTGAAATTTTTCAACTTCAACTGTGGGGGAGAATCTTAAATCTCTAAACACGTGTGAAAGATCTTAACATGGTTGTCAAATTAGTCATTTAAGCACGGAACGCTCAAGCGGTCGGATCATTTAAAATCACAGTATTCGTCGTCTCTCTGTTACCAGCCTGACAATAAATCACAAGTGGCAACATGTAATGATAAGGACAAGGAAGGGACAGCTCATTCCTAGACGTAACCCCAAAAGTAACAGGGTTGTCAAGTTAGTCATTCTGCCACTGACCGCGCAGAGAACGACGGATCATTAAAATACATAGTATTTGTCAGCTCTCTACCTGCCAATCAAACAACATGATACAGAGGACAGGAAGTGGCAACATAGTAAGGATTAGGAAGAAAAATACAGTTTGTTAGTTAACATATTTTCCGCCTGCACAAAACACTTGGATGGGTAATACTACTACTACACTCGCTATGGGATTTAAAAGTCAATCTCCCGGACGAATTCTAGGCGGAACCAGGAATTCTGAATCAAATACAGTGGCGGTCCTCTCCTGGATACGTGGATAGCAGGACGAAGACAGTCACAGCACATCACCCAAGATAATGGACACTCAGAGCCAAGCTCATATTTTATATATTTTTGTTTCTCCTGGAATGTCAATTTAAGTACTTCAGTAGTAAAAATTGTGTGCTTTTAAATTTACAAGACAATTTATATACCTAAACTTACTTACTAATTAACTAACTAATTCACTGGCACTATCGAACCCGTAGATTCATGGCCGCGCGGACATAAGCTCTCCATACATTCCTATCCTGAGCTAATTGTTTTCCAATCATTCCCTGCACAATCTACTTCCCTCAAACCATAATTAATGTTATTCTTCCATCTCATTCTTGGTCTACCAACTTGGCGTTTTACCTTTAGTTTTCCATGCTTGTCTTTCATTCCCCATTCGTGCCACATATCCTGTACATCGCAGTCTACGAGACTTAACTGTTCATATTATATCTGACTTCCTATAAAGACCATGTAGTTCGCTGTTATGTGGTCTTCTCCATTCACCTGTCCATCTTTCATTAGTCCAAAAATGTTCGTAAGAACTTTATTCTCAAATACTCGTAATCTCCTTTCCTCTCTTAAAGTAAGAGTCCATGTTTCGCGTCCATATAATATAACTGAATGATAGTTTTATATATTTTCAGTTTAACGTTTTTTGATAGGAGTTGGGACGTCAAGAGTCCCATGTAAACTTATTCGTGAAGAAATTTACCCTTATTTCTTCACGAGTTAAGTTATTCGACGAATCAATGGCTATATATTTTATATTAATATACAATATTAAGCTATTGATAAATAGAATACATTTACTATGGCTTTTATCATCTAGTTAGTAAGCTTTCATATTTGGAATGGGTTTTTTAAACTTTGAAGAAAACCTGAATTGTATTGAGAAATTTGATACTATGGTTTTATGTATGCGGCAAGAAAACTAGAGCATCTGGTTTCAAAGTCAACGGGACTAGAATGAGTTTTTGTATCATCAATGTTGGAAAATAGCCTAGCTACACTATACAACTTGTTAGAGAAAGTTAGAGGATAAAGTTAGACAATTAAGCAACTCCATGGTTTACCTCCTCCCTCTCCCTGCAGTACATTGTATATTATGTATCTATACCAACATGTAGCAGTGGTTCAAATATACTGAAGCCTGTATTTTCACTCTTTTCCTTTTCATTACTTTTATTTTTCCTATATTTATAGGTTTTTTTCTCTCTTTCTCGTTTTTCTTTCGTTTACACTGTTGTTCCTTTTCGTTTTACCTTTGTTAACCTTTTTATCTTATTCACACATACAAACACAAGACCGGACATACACCCAGACCCAAGGTGGAGATTTGAAATCCCCTACCCCGCCGGGAATCGAACCCGGGTCGCCGGAGTGGAAGGTAGGGACTCTACCGACTACGCCACGGCGACGGACATAATTTGTGATTTTATATTGATAACTGATGTAACTGTAGAATGACATTCTGTTATATATCCATCCATCCATAGTAATTTCTGCCCGAGGGCAGGTCTTTCACTGCAATCATAGCAGTTTCATGCTATGCTGCTTTACTAGGAAATTGTAGGTGTGGTAGCTTTCCACACCGGTGAAGGATGATGATGATAGCCATATGATTTTGCGGACCGTTTGGGCCTGACATTTGTCTTACAGGTGAGGAAAAACCCCGATAAAACCTTACACAGAAAAACTGCCCCGGCCGGGGATCGAACCCGGGCCGGCTGCGTGACAAGGCAGCACGTTACCTCGAGACCACAGCGGTGGGCCTATTTAACCCCTATGTATGCCTTGCAGCAATTGCCTTTAGTAAGGAACTGAAACCCTAAACCACACACTTTATATGCGCATAGTTCGGGCATCACAACTAGTGTTTAGCAGTGTGTCAGGGTCATAGCCGAAGACAATACAATTTATGACACAATGTGGAAATTTGAAATTTCATACTTTGTTGTAAATCGATCCGGGACGTAGGCAGTTTATTAATCATTCCAAAGCGACGAACACTATTAGCATTTTATCCTGTGTTTAAATATCATCAATATCATCATCCAGGGATTAAGCCTGTTGACTCGTTACGGTTTCATGAAAGCTAGAATTGTTAAAATTGTTCAGACCATCTTCTGTGTGGGCGTCCAACATTTCTCTTTCCGTGTGGTTTATAATTTAGCAATAATTTTGGAAATCTTTCTTCTGGAATTCTATCAACATATTCTTTCCAGGCGTTCATATATTTAATTATTCGGTCTGTAAGTTTGAAAATATTTAGTTCCTTTCTTATATCTTCATTTCTTTTCTTATCCAGCAGAGTATATCCTTTTTAAAATATAATTTTAAAAATATATTAAATACAATTATTACGAATATTTCTCAAAATTATTTTATTACAAAATGTTTTTTATAATATAGTATTATATTTAATGAGTTATATTATAAACGTTCAAGTAAAAACTAAACACATTTAGTCGGCTCGTATTTCATTTAACAGTTCAAGCCATTAGCGCCACAATACAAATCTAGGCGTGAAAAGAACAAAGATTTTGATCAGTTGCCTCTTATTACAGGAATGAGATTCATTTGTGGTTAGTAAATCTACGACGCATGGCTTTAATTTCCTTCTGAGACATGATGCCGGGTAATTCCTAGAATTACTAATTTGTATAACTGTAGGCTTTCACGGCCGGCGTCTTGATCCCTATTAGGTTCGTCTTCCGGGCATATAGGCCGTGGTCCAGTCGTTCTTCTACTCGACGTTTCGTCTACTGATGATGTCTACCGCAGCAGTAGACGAAACGTCGAGTAGAAGAACGACTGGACCACGGCCTATATGCCCGGAAGACGAACCTAATAGGGATTACTAATTTGGTTATTATTTGGGACCACACAATATACTGTGGTTAACGGTAACTCAAGGGTTGGCAGGTACAGGTACCTAGTGAAGCAAAACTAATGTTTATCATAAAAGTATAAATTTGATTGACGTGTTGAATATGTCCAAATTTGCAAAACAATAAATTTTGTTAAAAGGAATACTTGAGCCAATTTAAAACTTCCTTGGAAAATTAATATAAAAGGCCAAGAAATTGTATTGTTAACACAGTGTGGTTAGTCGTTCTCATACGATCACACAGTGTGGTTAGTAACTCATACACACACACACATACAGTGTGGTTAGTAGCTCCCATACACACACACACACACACACACACACACACACAGAGTGTGGCTAGTTTATCATATTACAAGTATTCAGAGGAGCCTGTTGCTCCTGTATTATATTATTATTAATTTGTTGTGAATATTGTGTTGTTCATAAGAGGATAACAAAATAAACTCTTTAATTAATTACACAACTCATTGTTACTGATCATCGAATTCCTTGTCCTTCACACCAGTAGAACCCTGAAAGAAGCTTAATCTAAAACACGCCCTAAAGAGATCCTCGTGCTACCGGAAGTTTAGCCGCAGATAATGTTATGAATCTATGGGTTCTGAGAGAGTTTGAACTCTCGACCTCGGAATCAGAGATGAGAATGGTGATCAACTAGTCCAATCTGATTTTAGTTGTAGGTTACCTCGTGAATATAAATATTTTGCAAGTATTGTACTTTACGTGTTTTTAAGTTTTTTTATAACCCTAATATTAAGATTTTTGTAAATGTAAATACAGCGGATAATTATTATGATGATGTGGAATTTTGCCATATGGGATTTTTCCATGAATAGCGTTGTGAGTGAGGTTTCTACCATATGCAAGTTTTTCCATGACCAGCTTTGTGAGTGTTTCAGCTTGATATGGGGAGATTACTAATATCGGTGAGGGGGCGGGAGAGATGTCAATAAACACACAGTATGCGTGCTGACTGAATACTACATCCACAATGCCTCCTCACGCAAAAGCTGCCCTAATTCTAATGTTTTTTTTAAAGATGATGTACTTAAAAAGTGCCTACTTCTCTCAGCATTAGGTTGTGCCTTTGTTATATTATCTAATGGATTGATAATTAAATAATAGTATTATTGGATAAATAAACATAATTTAATAATCAACTTTTATAAGATTCATGATGTGTTCCGTTGAGGTTTATTCAAAATTAATATAAAATTATACAATATTCACCTGAAAGGTCCGTCTCCTCAACTTAATTATCATTTAACTGTAGCGCTTTCGGGACTTGTCCCATCATCGGCAGGATTCAAAACTGGTGTTTCACTGAAGATCTGGTAGAGGGGGTTGCATGTATTGGGTTCGTTTTCGTTTATCAGGCTGTCGTTGTGAGCGGCTTTCATGATTTCCATCTCTTCGAGTACGTTTAGCTTCGCTGGTCTATTTTCTCTGTGCATCATTATGTTAGGGTTCTGTTTTCAAATTCTTTAACATGCGATGTACTTCATGGATATCGTGTTTTGCATAGCATTGATTTACCTTCTGCGTGAATGAAAGTCTCGGAAAATGTTATTTGAATCTGATGTTAAAACTCCCTGCTGTTGTCACCTTCTATTATAAAATTTGTTGCAGTTCTCTTACATGTCAGTGTACTAAACTCCTTGAATGTTTTGTTTTGTAAAAATGTTATTTTCTTCAATGTTATTGTTTATTATGTTGTGTGATTGTGTTGTGTATTGGTTTCTGTATGCTATTTTTACGTTTTTATCGGCTTTCTTTAGTGCATTGGCTAATTTTGTCGTTCTTTTCCTGTGTATGTAAGTGTTATCCATGTTTTCTTGTTGTTGTCAGATTCTTTTTCTAGTTTAGTTATGTTGGTTATGTTGTTCTTCCTTTTTTTGTTTTTTAGTACATTTAATAGCTTAGTCAGTAGAATGTTGAAACTCCCATTAAGCAAAGACAATTATATCCAAGAACTCAACTGCATTAAGTATATGGCAAAAACCAATGGCTATAATGAAGAATTCATAGATAAGCTCGTAAAAAAATGAAAGACGTGCATGGAAGCTTCTTGTAGGAAAGCCAGAGGGAAAACGCCCAGTTGATAGGCCAATAATGAGGTGGGAGAACAACATTAACTATGATTTGAGGGAAGTAGATTATACAGGGAATGATTGGAAAGCATTAGCTCAGGATAGGGATGTATGGAGAGCTTATGTCCGCGCGGCCATGAACCTTCGGGTTCGATAGTGCCAGTGAGTAAGTAAGTAAGTTACCGAAAAAAAAAACAGGTTTAAATTCAGTTTCTCAAATGAATACCAGTCGCCATCTTGATTACAGCAGACTATCCTATTACGTCACCATTCGCATCCTCAAATGTTTACACACAGTATTGAATCAGGTTTAGTGTTTCAGATAATGTTACCTAATATGTATGTCCAAGTGTTGGTGATAAAAATATAAGTAATTTAGAACACATTAATAATATACCGGTAGGATTTAATTCAGATCTAAAATAATTTATGAAGAGGCCTACGTGTGGATGAATCGGGTTGCTGTACGACTGGTTTTGAACAGTTATTGATATTAGTTTGAACTTATTTTCTTTTTTATTTGTTTTTCTTTTAGAGAAGATTAATCTCCACATTTTGAAATTTTAGCTTCACGATAGAATTATAATTTCTAAGATAACTTGACAATGTATTACAACAAAAATTAGTACTTCCTTACTACGAAATAATTTGGAATTAAGGCCTATCTTCATATTTCAAGTTTGGAAACATTCATAAATTATATCCAAGATTAAATTCCATGCAACAATAGACTACCTCTCTCTTCTTTCCATTCTTAAATCGCAATCTGACGTAATGATTCTAACAAACGAATCGTGTAGACAACGTTACTTCAAATAAGAAAGGGTATAATCCAAATTTTGCTGCCCTATTCTGGAGTTTAGCGTTTTTTTATTAATTTACCTGTCTGACTTGATATTACGTATATCTCCAGAAATTTGGTCTTCGCAATTGGAAACAAATTACATCAACGTGAAGGAGTCTATTTTTGGAAGATTATTGGATCTTCCTGCATAAAATCTTCATCCGACATAGTTGGTTCTACATATTTGGCAGAAAATCCATACAAAACAGAAAATAATATATTAATACACAACCTATGCTCTTTCAAAGAAACGCCCAGACCAACGCATTTGTCATACTTATTTGTATTTACCTGCAACATGCTAATATTTTCGAAAATAGCTCCAAACTTCTTTACTGAAAAGTTATTTTGCATTAATTAATGTTCTTCTTCTTCTTCCAGCTATACAGCCCTTTATGAGCCGACTAGTGTTAGGACATTCCTCCACGCATCCCTGTCCAATTCCCTCCTTCTCCATCCCCGGACCCCGAGCTTTCGGAGGTCCTCCTCTATTCCATCCATCCATCCATCTCAGGTCCGCTCTTCAAGCCCTACAAGTTTAGCTGTGCTATTCATTGTCTCCCTGTTGACCGTTGAAGACTTGACGAAGATGTGGCCGCCCAATATGGATACAGACGCCATTCCCTCATTGTGAGCTATACTTGGTTCCCCTCGCCTCTTACCCACCCTAAGAGGATATAAGAGAAGAATTGAAAGTACAGCCTTTATTGGATAAGGTCACGAATTAGAGACAGAAATGGATTGACCATATGGATGGAATGAGTAAGGAGAGATATCCATTGTTAGCAAGAAATTATCAAGCAAAAGGAAGACGTGATGTTGGAAGACCTAGAAGACGTTGGGCTGATGCATTATGAAGTCGGAACGGGCAATTGCCAAATCCTTGGAGTGATGATGATGATGATATATGTATATATATATTATAAATTCGTCTGTACGTGTGTTTGTCACTCTACTCCTCCTAAACGACTGGACCGATTTTGGTTAAATTTTTTGTGGGCCCCTCGATGGTTTAGATTCACAATTGGACCCTCTAAAACCATTACGTTTAGGAGTTCATCTGAAGTGAAAATTTAAAAGTCGCTCTAGCGGTGAAATTGTTCGATTTTTCATAACAAAACTCGGTATATCGTATTAAAATAAACCGAGGTAGATATTATGCAACAATTAACGAAATCCTATAATTAGAAGTGGAAATTTACCTGAAATCCGAAACTGTCTAAACGACTGAACCGATTTTGATAAAGAAAATTGTGTGTGTTTGAGCGGGTCCATGGACGGTTTAGATTCACAACTGGATCCTCTAAAACCATTAGGTGTAGGAGTTCACCAAAAGTGAAAATATAGAAACAGCTCTAGCGATCACAATTATTTATGTTTCACAACTAAACTCAGTATTTCCCATTAAAATAAATAAGCGTAATCCGGCAATTAGAAGTGGAGATTTATCTGAAATCCGAAATTAAAAACTAACAACCGCCATGTTTGGTTCGTCTCAGAGTATACCATACGATTTAATTAAACTTTAATATTTAATTTTTTAGGCGTAGCAACGCATACCGTGTATTAATATATATATATATAATGGGGAATATGTTTAAATCATTGATCAAACAGAATAGCCAACTTAACATTATGGGGCGCCATATTATCAAATAAACTGTTTGCTAATCTAGTATACACTATCTATCTATCTTCGGGTTTTTACAGCTGCTGCCGTCTTCCCGTTCCAAACCTCCAAAGCCTACGGTCTTGGGCATGTTCGATGCTTAGCCCTCTAGCTTGCATTATTGTCTTCATGTTTTCCTTCCATGTTAACTTTGGTCTCCCTCTTTTCTTCTTTCTGTTCGGATGCCATTCATATAGTTGCTTCGGCCATCGCTCATCTTCCATTCTTAAAACATGTCCTAACCACTTTAATTCATCCTCCTCAATTCTTTCAAATATGCTTTCTTCTGCTTCCATTATGTTTCTAATTTCCTTATTTGTGACATGTTCTAATTTATACTCTCTGGCACTTCTGCGTTAGTATACACTAACTTGCTTATTTTCTCACCTAACGAAATAAATTGAGCACAGCATATTATATGGTACAAAGGTTTATTAGTGAAAAAAAAATTAAATGCCTCAGGTCATTTCGACATCCCTTGTGTTTTTTTTCTGGTGTACTTGTAACCCACTTCTGATATTGGGTCGCCTGGAAGGCCGGGATACGCTGCCCCGATGATATGTGAGTTGATGATGGCGGTAATGATGCGCCAGGAGAGGCCTTAAACTAATCTTAAGCTAATTAGGCGAATATCATATTGATGATAATGATGGCCAGATGGTGTACGGGGACCGTTTGGGCCTTAAAGTTTCCTGACATTTATCTTATAGGTGAGGAAAATCCCCGAAAAAAAACCTCACCCAGGAAACTTGTCCCGACCGGGAATCGAACCCGGGCCCGCTGCGTAACATCTCTGTTGCAACATTCACAGACATTCCTGGCATTCATAATACAATTATAACTACTCCTTTTACCATTGTCGTTTTGACAATTTTTTTTTACTTTAATGTAACACATACATTTGTCTAGCCTTGAGTGGAAAATGTCACCCTACATACTTCACTGGCTAAACATATGAATACCACACGAAATACTACATTCATTTTACACCATCGATTTATTATTCTACATTAATATTTATTTTATTTATTTATTTTAACATCCATCAGTGCAGCATAGATGCTTTAGGACGTGTCCAGGTTACAATCTGGTGGACTAGTGGTTATGCTCCTTGCATCTGGTCCGAAGGGTCGCGGGTTCAAACCCGGCCGGGGTCGATGGAATTTTTAGGATGGAAAAATCCAAGGACCAATTCCTCCGGGAGAGACTTTAAGCCGTGGGTCCTGAGTCTGAAGATTTTCAGGGTCGTGAAAAATCCTTAAGCCTGAATTAAAGGCCTCTAAGCAAAATTTACCGAATTTTCTCGTCCTAGTACTACCTTGGTTTCCTAGATGTCAGTATGAGGCGGAACGCTGACCACGTACCACTCAAAATGACATCTATACGAAAACAAGTGTAACTAAATTAATATGGTTGAAATTCTTCCCTGTAGGGGGAGAGCGCCTAAATCTCCGTGTTGCGACAATAGTCGCTCTCTGTGTCGGTAATAACAGACACCTGCCGTCTGCCATTACTCTAATTGATGTAGTTCATCTGACTGCCGCTTGTAGGCGCCTGAATACAGGAACGCTGAGTTATGTTGGTAGCATTTGGTTATGCTGTTGCCAACTTCTGCGAATTGTTCGGGTCTGCAGATGACTACAACACTCTTTCTCAGTGTTAGCCGGGCCATCGTGGGCGATGGTATCGTTTTGATTGTTGGAGGTTGAATACCTCACTCAGTGTGTGCCAGTCCGTCGAGGGCGACGGTCCTGTTTTAGTTAAGAGGTTTAGGAACACTTCATTGTGTGTGTTTGAAGCTCGTGTTAGGAGCTCGTTGTGCTTGTTAGGCATTCGCAGTGTGCGGCGGGCACAATCACGTGGTTATTGAGGACGAAGTTGATAATCTTCGAGGCCCCTTTAGTCCTAGGAATGGACTTTGATTAAACATTCGATTCTGCTTATTGTATCCACGTGAAGGTTATCACATAAATAAACTTGATATTTTCACGATTACATGTGTTTGTAATAACTAAATTTCCCCTTTATAAAATCCAGCACTACCAGAGGAATATTAGGCAAGGAACTCAAAATTGGACCGTGTTGGCAACAACACTCTGTAAAGGGAAAACATAGGCTTACAATACAATACAATACAATACATAAACAACAATATAAAATATAACACGTACATACATAAATATATACTGAAACTAATTTACATTGCAATTAAAATATTCCATAATACTAAGGGGCAGCACTTTCAAAAGAAAAGATGGAGATGCAATTCCAATCAAATACTACAATTTTAAATTTAGGTATTCACGCATACTTAATGGTATGTAAGACAATAAAATGTTCTTTACAGCAAGCTTACATTTTCTGCTTGTAAGAAGTTTAACATTGGAAGGGAGATGATTACATAGACTATTTAACTCATGCCCCAAATGGGAGTCAATGACCAATCACGTTTCAATGATTTCTGTTTTACAACCAATCAGAGTCGTGTTTCACCAAATATTTATCAGTGTTATAATTACCATATTAAAGAAAGCTCCTCCTTACAATATTGCGTTCCTTTGGCAATAAATAGTATGATCTGGTTGCAGTGATAAACAAAAGAAGCAGTAGAAGCGTACCTATCGTTTCTCATTTGTTTTCAAACATCGCCGTTTACATTAAATATATAAATATTTTAAAATAACTATAGTTAAATAATGATTTGTGAGTAAACAGCTTAATTTTATTCGTTAAATAGTCCTAACAAATGCCACTCTTGATTTCCAAATTCTCTAGATAAATTCACTCCTCACTTCGTGAGTCGTGAATTTATCGATAATTTGGAAATCACTCGTGGCATTACTTATGATTAATACCTCTATGTGATGTGCTGTTAATACTTCTGGTAACCCTGTGACAATTCAGATGTATATTATTATTTATTCTAGAGTTATGTTCATGTAAATCTGAATTTATTTTGAAGAGTTTTAAATTTGTATGAATAAAGCAAACTGATTCTAAAATGTAAATACAAGGAACTGTTAATACTTTTAGTTCTTTGAAGAGTTTCTTACTTTCTGTTCAGAATTGTGCTTTCTTCATGATTTTTAATAATTCTTTACAGATAATTCATAAAAGCTATTTCAGTTACAAAAATGTGACATGATTCATATTTTAAACTTATAAAATAATAATCTTCTGAGTTGTTTGGCCGTGTTCCAATTTTCCGTCGTGCTGACGTTTCGCGAGCAACTGTGGTCGGCATCTTCAGAGCAATGGGTGGCGACGTTCACTTCTTTCCGCCGACTTAGTGAGGGATAATTGGAGCCCTGCCTAACAGCCCAGAAGATTTATCTTATTCCATTGATTTCGGCCATAAACATACAAGACATTTTGCTTAGAGATTATATATGATAAAATCCTTATGTCATGTATTATATGATGCATTTTACAGGACAGATGGAAACTTCGGTTAAAAATAGGAGCTTTTTCCCATTAGGGTTTTTAATGGACTGCATAAAAACTCACACGCAATTTTACACAACATAGACATATTATGCACGTGTATTTTTGCGTGTCATGAAGTAACCAGATAAACAGTGGACTCAAAAGTACGTTATGTTATTCTATCACGCAATATTAAATAATGTAGAGAAAGTCTATTCCTACGAGCTTACATTATTTTATCTTTTTATTTAATGGTTAAATACTTGTTTCATATCATTCATTTCAGTATTTTACTGTTTTATAAAAAGTCCACTACTGTGGTCTCGAGGTAGCGTGCTGACTTGAGGCCCGGTCGGGGCAGTTTTTCTGGGTGAGGTTTTTATCGGTGTTTTTCCTCACCTGCAAGACAAATGTCAGGAAAACTTTAAGGCCCAAACGGTCCCCGAATTCATATGGCCATCATCGTCCTTATGATTATCATCATCATTATCACCATCCTTCACCGGTGTGGAAAGCAACGGGAAGCTACCACACCAACAATTCCCTAGTAAAGTTGCAAGCATAGCATGAAAATGCTATGATTGCAGTGAAGGACCTGCCTTCGGGCAGAATTACTATGGATAGATTTATTGCTTGATTGTGTTCAAGCTACAACAATTTTTTTCTGTGAATCCCTCTGTAATCCTACATGCGCATATCGTATGGAACACGATGATATGCAGCAAAACTAATGAACGTTTCAGTGATACATTTGGTAAAGTTAGAAAATACGCTGTATTTTGTGTCAATCAATCTTCGTTTGTTTTTAGCAATTCCACAAATTCTACGGAGACTAACTTCTCTATTATTTGGAATCAATGACAATGCTCGTTCGCAATTCAAGTTCAAATATAGAGCAAAGATTGTCAGCGATGAATGTTAAAGAGAAACCACATGCTTTCAAAAACAATATGAGCGAATAGAACGATGATCGCTGACGATGTTCGGAGACGATATTCGCCACAGGCAAATCACAGCTCAATTCCTCGATGTCTGTTATTTAGTCTATCTTTGTAAAAATATCCTGATTATTTTTTTTATTATTGTGCAAATGATATCCAGTCATTATATCTGCTCTGGGAAGCTAATCGTAGTATTAGATTCTCGTTTTTAAAGATTTATTTGTTTACGTCCCTCTGAATTGAGTTCTCAATGTGACATCAACGCTGACGTCACACGATGATTAAGCTTTTCATCGGATGAAACAAAACAGAGTTTACCATTTTATAATAATTGAATAGTAGTAGTGTATTAATGTCACAGATTCAACACGAACATATTTCTCTGTGAATTAAGCAACACTTTTAATCTCAGTCATTGAATAATAATTAATAGCATATTAATATTGGGGCACGCCGTAGCGTAGTGGTTAAGGCACTGAGCTACAAGCCGGAGGGTCGAGGGTTCAAGTCCCGTTGGGGTCAGGATTTTTAAACTGACCCAAACCCTCTGGCGGCACTATGGCCCGGGGTCGACTCAGCCTCTAACGGAAATGAGTACCAGACGCTTGTTCTGGGGTAAAGGCGGCCGTCACGCAGGGCTGACAACCCGGCTGACATCAAGTGCCGATTGTCTAGAAAAAGTGGGAGCCTTAACCTCCTACTACCCCAAAGGCCTCCTGAGGCCTGTTGTGGGATCACTTTACTTTTACTTTAGCATATTATTGGAAGTGGTTTTACAGAAGCGAGGACATGTTTAAAAACGGAGTAATAGCGAGTTTTATTTCCGAGATTCTGCAAAATACTTCACAAACGTGTGTTGTACGTTATTTTTTACGCCATGGTGTTTCAAAATAATAAATAATAACATCTTTGTTGGAAATATTTCCGTTCATTATAAACAACTGACTAACGTTAACAATGTGGGCAATGTTTATTAGTTGAAACAACAGGAGGCCTTGAGAACAATTATTGATAACAGCCGCAAGTACGTATTTATTGTTTTATATTGTTTCAAATAAAGTTCAGTTAATTTAAATGCAATTATTTGTTTCGTATAATGTACAGTACATTAATACCTTTTGGATATGTTTTTGTATATACATTGTACATAGTATACATAGAGGGCAGTAATTTTTGCTTCCAGCACGAGGTTTGTAATATGTAATATACATCATAGTTATTAGGTTGGCAACCCGGAAATGTAGGAAGTTGAACTTTCAATCATGGTCGCCAT